>JANAVB010027397.1:6540229-6555229 GCA_029216955.1 Iris pallida
CCAAGTATAGCTTCCAACTGAACAATGACATTTGCACGATCGTCATTTGCCGAGTCAGAGTACCCCGAGTTATCGCATATCGATCTTTGATACGCCTCAATACCATCGACGATATGCGTAACCTGACGATCTTCCTTTGCAACCAATTTCGAGTCATGCGACGATGCCGTTGTCCGAGTTGGATATTCCCCATTCATTTAATATTCAAGATCAAGTTCATCTGCTATTCCTCGAGCTCGTTTCAAGATCGTTGTTCAAGATTCAAGTCACATTTCATTTGTATCAATCCGAAATCGTACGTGCGATGCTCTAAGTTTCCTCGATCAAGACCATTTATTTCCATTCGTCGTTCCGAGTCGTTTTCTAACTCACGTTGTCTAACGACAAGTTGTCCGCGACATCTCGCTCGGGACAATCGAAGTCACAACCAACTAAGTGTGACGCGTTCTAAGGCTTTGCGCGACCGCATCGCCTCGCCGACATACTCGTAATCCTCGATTTTGCTCGAACTATTTCCAAGACGTCCATACACCACTCGGATTCAAGCCATACGGTCTAATCCTCAATCACATTTGCGCCACGCGCTAAGATATCCTTCAGATTCGTTCGACGAATCTCTAGCGTACTCGCTTACGTCGTCTCGACGTACTAAGTCGTTCACACGAGTCCTCAAAATCCAAGTCAATCATTCGCGTACGCCTAAGCGTTAACTCGATAGCGTTCCTATCGATATACACTCAAAGTGTATCTCCGTTCTCGATCGAGCAATACTTGATATCGCTTGCAAACCCGATTGCACCCAAGAGTCGAGGTGCGCGACACGCGGACTAAGTTGTACCGCTTAACCATCCCGCATGGACTATATTCATGTTTTGCCGCTCAGTTGCTAGGGTCAACGCAAGACTAGTTAGGCACGTACGAGACATGTTAACTTTGCATGTGTTCTCAATCGAGTCATGTTTAACGTCGTTCGGCACAAAGGCCTTCGCCTATCGATCCCGTACAACCGAGTACTTGTACGAGCTTTTGAAAGTATTAGACTTATTGTATGGAACATCCCAAGGCACAGCGAGAGAGCGATACTTCTTTTCTTCCAACCGAGCTTTCAAAACTGAGATAATCGAAATGAAGTCCAAGGACGTAAAGCCGTGCTCTGATACCAATCTGTCACGCCCCGCTCCCGTAGGAGCGATCGTCCTCGCTAAGGCGTGATGCCGCACGGGCCTAGATTGCGCCCGTGCAAGGCCAAGTCCAGAAACGGCCGATTTAATTACTAGGCCACAGAGTCGCACAGAGTGTCCCCATTTGCAGCGGAAAGTAAATGAACACAAGTTGAATACGAAATCAAACTATTTTTGATATTCAAGAAGTTACAAGCGGCGCTAGGCCGATATTACAAATCGCTCAAGCTCTCTCTCTCGGAAACATAAAAGGCGTGCCAAATGGCTTACAACATGGAAGGATACATGGCGATGTTCCGATACATTATGTCCTGTATAGGGTGCTTCAGCTTCTGCAACGTTCCAAGGCCCCAGAGTTGGCTCCGCGCCTTGACACGTTCGATGGAAGCTCCGCACCCGTCGGCGTCTCCTGCTATCCTGCAAGCACTGTGGGGTTATCAGTACATTGTTATGCACTGGTGGGGAGGCTGGCTCGCCCACAATGCCATCATTACCAAATACGTTCTATAATCTTTTGTGCATCTCTATCATTCATTGTCTTTCTAATCTTGCCTTAGGATCAATTTCATGGCATATTTCATGACCTATCTCGTGTGGCCGAATTCAAGTGTCGTATAAGAAATACATGCACGACTTACCCATACTTACCGTCCGGCCTTCCCTGTTCAAGGTAAACCAAGTTAAACCACAATTCATATAATAACATAACATGATTCATGTACGCATTCAATATCAAGTGTGTGTCCATGTCTCGGGTTCTAGTGTGTCGTGGGCATGTTCTAGCACGTCGTAGGCACGTTTAGAGTGTTACAATTCCAAGCATGTTCCGGATATTTCATTCAAGCATGTTCAGGAGTGTTACATATCGAGCATGTTCATGATCAGGATGTTATATTTCAAGCATGTTCAAGAGTGTTATATTTCGGGCATGTTCATGTTCAGGATATTACACTTCAAGCATGTTCTGGAGACACTTCATTTAGTTTACTTAGACTACTTTGATTTCAATGCAAGAACTTGTACGTGGATTGCCACCAGCATAGTCCACTTAATCTACATGCACGGGTCGCTGGCTTCACAAGCCATTTAGGACATTCCCCTGTGGCAATTCTCAACTTAGCGTAGGGTGATGGCTGGTACACCCGTTAAGTCTCTTGAATATACCCTCCTACTTACGTCTCTTGGTGCCCAAGCCCGCACCCAAGCAGCCCGTAAGCGCCGTTGATTCTGCCTAGGCCGGCCACGGTTTACCCCCCCCAACGCCCGTGCCGCAGAATCCTTCCACACGACGGCCACGGTATTCCCCCCCATCGCCCGTGCCGTTTGTCCACGACCATTTCGTATTGTCTTGTCATTTTAACTTAGCGGCTATCTCCGAGCCGTAGGCTAACCCTTAGCCATAATGCGTTAACGACCAGGTTGGCGTCCGTACAGCGCGGGTAGCGAGCCCCGTTGCACGTGCCCGTCACACCTGTCGCTAGCGTCTTCCATGTCTTATCTTTCATGCCATAATGCGTTAACGACCAGGTTGGCGTCCGTACAGCGCGGGTAGTGAGCCCCGTTGCACGTGTCCGTCATACCTGTCGCTAGCGTCTTCCATGTCTTATCTTTCATGTATTCTTTCTTTCATTTCATTCTTTAACTTGTTCGTTCGTTCAGAGAGTCATTCATGTATTTATTAATTCGTTCGTGGATTCATTCTTTCACGCATTATGCAACTCCCAGTGTGGGAGTCGCCTTGGCGACCCATCGGTCCCATAGCCTTCCAATGTTGCTAAACTCTACTCGGAGCGACTATGTTGATAGCCTTCCCGTTTCATTGTTGTAAACCATTCATTGTTTCATTGTTTGAATGTATAAGGGACATGAACGTGAGCTTGTGCCTTAGCACGAGCATAGAGCGCGGTGCGAGCATTTCTATGATTTCCAAGTTCTTTTCCATGTTCTAAACAAGCATGCAAGATGGGATTATTCCTTAGCTAGGTGCGTTGAATCATTTATTAGCATGCAGGGTGTTATCGCCTAGCGATTCTCGTGAATGTGTCCGTTTGTTATGTGTCTAGGCTAAGCAGTGACGGGTTCATCGGAGCCATCCACCTTAGCGATGTTTGCATTGGCCGAGCGATACTCCGAGCGCGCCTTTGGAAGTCTAAGTCTGGATTCATCTTGTCGGGCCAATGTAAGCTTGCATCGATTCGCATCGATACTTCGTCGGGACGAAGCAACTCTTCGGGTCGACGGCTCGTTTGAGTCGTTGCACTTGCCGTTTGGAATCGGCGTTCCGCTAGGGCGGAGCGGGTCACTACATGTCCAGAATTGGACTTAAGAACAGGCAATCCTAGCTAATTTGACGATTCTGAGAATTTTGGCGATGTCTGTTTCAGCTTTCAGAGACATTTGTGGATTTTGGACTTTATGGCGTACCAGTTGACGGTATTTTATTGGGTCTTCGTGCAACCCCCAGGCAAGTATACCTTGCCTCCCTCTACAGTTTATTTACATGCATTTCTAGTATTATATAGTTTTCCTAGTTGGTTATTACTTGTGATTGTATATCGTACAAGCTAGTATAGCTATAGTCCTTGTACATGGTTAGTCTTGTTAGTTCATATTGGATTAGTTCTCTCGTGTATCGTGATTGGGTCGTGTCGTGGCTTCACCTGTGTCTTGACTGAATCGTGTCTGCAAGTGTGTGTGAGTGAAATTTTATTCCTGTAGGAACGAATAGTAAAGCGTAATACTCTAGGGGGGGGGAGGGGTGAATAGAGTAGGCAGCGGAATAATGCTAAATAAAAATGTTAGCAGCACAATCACAGAATATTAATCACAACTAAAATAATATAAAGGCAAAGTTAAGAGAGCAAACGCAAAGACAGCGATGTATACTGGTATCCCTCTGTTGAGGACTAATTCAGTCGGTAGAACTCTTGCTACCAGTTGAATCCACTATTGGAAAAACCGCAAGTTTTCTTACGAAGTCCTTGCAACTTCTACAACGCGAGCTTTGATACGAAGAACTCGACCAACTTTAAATGTGAAGAGGTATTCTTCAATCAAGCCTTCTGATTACAATCTTTCAGAAACTTCTAGACCGTACCGTACTGGTAAATTGACTAGAGGATTGTAACTGGCTTGGGATCTGAAATTGAAAGCTCTAGAAAACTCTTTGAAAGACTGAAAGCTTTAGATAGAGAGAAGATTGAAAGTGAATGAGTGAGTTGAAATGATCAAAATCCTTCTCTATTTATAGGAGTTCCAAAGGCAGACTTCTGTCAGAATTCGGGCAGAACTCTTTGAGCAAATCTCGGTCAAATCCGCAACCGCAGGAGGACCAAGTTCCAAAGATTCAAAATCACAACGGCCACTAACCGAACTCTGGCCGAACTCTGGCCGAACTCTGGCCGAGTTCTGTCAGGGTTAGGTTAGGGTTTTAAAAATAGGTTTTGGTGATTTTTGAAAACCTTTTTGAAAACCTTTTTGTAAATATTTTGATAGGTCATTTTAAAAACATTTTGAACTATTTTGGGGATAGCCTATTTGCCAGTACGACTCGGTGTACAACATATTCCTAGACTCAAATAAAATGAAAATTACATTGCATAGGAAATACAGACTCGAGTGGACAAACAGATCTTCAGTCTTGAACGGAGTGGATAGCCAATCTTGCTTATGTCCAAGAAATCGAGATGTCCCAACTAGCTTTGTATATCCAGACAGAGTTTGATCAATTATTAAAATCAGGTTGACCATATGACCAATGGGCCAACAATCTCCTCCATTTTGATAATTGATAAACTATGAATGATATAACATTAAGTTCAAAAAGAATCAAAACGTAAAATTGTTCATGTCCTGTATTTAACTCAAAAAAAATGTTAGATCTTTTAATTTTCTTCTCCTTTGTCACTTAGCAAAATAATTGCAAGAGAAGGCTCCCCCGCATTTGATGCAGAAGGCTCCCCTGCAACTAATGCATAAGGAACAAATAGTGAGAAAACATAATAAATAAAACATAAAGAGTAGATATACATCATCACAGGCATGTAAAGTTTCTACAGATTATCATCACAAGCATGCTATTTGCTCAAAAGAATATTATCACATGCATGCTATTTCACAGGCAGTTTGTAATGAAGAAGCAGTATAAAGAGATAGTGCTAAAACAAAGTGCTGAAATAAACTGAAATATCATAAAAGAAACACCATAAGCATGTCCATGATGATAAAAGTACTGAAAGCATACTACAAAGTGCTGATATAAAAAAAAGTACTGATAAAAAAATACTGATAAAAACTTGGAATGTTGGAGCATTTCCAAGTATACAATAGAATGTTACCAAAAAATCAAATCACATCTCCTCATCACTATCCTCGTCATCATCATCATCAGCAGCTCGGCCAGCATGACCGGAAGGACCAGCACCAGAAGTACCAGCGCCAGAAGGATGAGTAGGGGCGCCAGTATAGAACTCACCAACGTAGTCACGAGGTGCACGATACCAATCATAGGCGTTACCTGGCTGGAAGTAGGCATGGACAGCCTCATCCTCACAGCGGTAACCCAAAAAGTTGGATCTCGAGGGATAGAGGCGGCAGAGTGACCAGTCTGGGCAAAACGCAGATCGGCCGAGGAGTTTGCCATCGCCTGGTAACGGGTGACGTCGCGGAACTCACGCTCGCGAGCCATGTCCATCAACGAGACGTGCAAAGCAGATAAGTGCTGATGTATGCCCTCAATGTCATGGCATACTGATGAGGTGGTGGAGGAGGTGCAGTAGGAGGAGCAGTAGGTGGAGCTGAAGCAGTCCGGCTGCGACGAGATAGCTGAAGAAACTTGGGCTCAGAGTCTTGAGTACAAGTCGATAGATCGATCTCAAATCGCTGAAAGATACGAGGGAGAATCATCGCGTAAGAGAGATTTCGATCTCTTGTACGACATCGTCCCATCATCTGAATGATAGTCTTAGGGGTGGAAAAAGGAATCCTCTTAAGAATATGGTACATGGAGGACAGCTCAAGTGAGGTCACATCATCTTTGGAAGTAGATTTGGGAAGGATAGTAGAGTAGATGATGCGATGCAATTCGTAGTTGAACAAGTTCAGGTTGTTAGCCTTGAACTTTCCAGAGCGTACTCTGTCAGGAGCACAGAGTTCCGCTTTGAAACTAGTGAGTGTCGTGCCTTCGGGAAACTCGAATTCCGTGATGTCTACTAGCGGTTCACCTTCATTGGGAATACCAAGAATCTTCGCTAGGAGGGCATCATCGAACTCGATGTCGATGCCTCCAACACGTGTGCTCAAGACAAAAGTGTTTACTACGAGATTGCAATAGAATAAACGAATGGCATTAGTAGCTATCGGGAAGCACAGTTTAACAAATAAGTGTAACCCTAATGCCTCAAACAGGTGACGATGATCGAGAAATACCGTCCATTTGATCGGAGCGCCGCCGCATATGGATCGGGTGGAAAAATCACCGTACCATAATAGAACTTGATCGAGGGTTTGAAAGAAAAATCCATCGAAAGCGTCGTCGCTCGTTTGGATCGACGAAAAGAGTGAATCCGTGTGTGGATTCGAAGATGACCCTTCCTCACTAGGAGTGGTCTTCTTCTTCCTCTTGAATGGATTAAATTTAGGTGCCATTGAAAATAAAAAGCACAAATTGAAAGGTGGAAAGAGAGGGAGTTATACCTCACGAAATCAGGATATGTTGTAGAGAATGTCGATCTCCGCACGATTCCAAATTTTGGAGAGATTTTACCAAGTAGATTGGAAGGAAAAGATTGGTGAAGAACTAGGGTTTGATGGCTCGGGTCGGCTGCTGCTGCTGTTTGAATTGGTTTGGAAGCAATGAAAGAGAAGAAGCTCTCGGGTTCTGGATATATACACAGATACCCTCAACCGAACTCGGGCCGAATTCGGTCAGAGCTCTGGCCGAATTCGCCTAGGGTTCTTCAAAGTTGATTTTTGCCATTTTTTTCATTGTCTCATTTCAAATATTTAATTCAAAGATTAGTTATTTTAGCCTTCAAATAACATAATTAATAATATTTATGAATTAAATGTCATTACACAGCGACTGTCTCAGATTAGCTGTAGGAGTACTGTCCCAGCTGGCGGAGGTTCACCGGGGAACTCTTAAATACCGCTTCGCTTCAACCGTAGTTGTGGTGACAGACAGACTCTTTATTGGCTTGTCTCTAACACAATTTTTTGTGTATTGAGATATAATCATAAAACAGAATCAATTAATATTATTGACGTCCAAAATTCCTAATTCTAACGTAAATAATTGAAACGATCTTCCGCTAGAGGTTTAGTGAAGATGTCAGCTAATTGATTTTCAGTATCTATGTACACAAGGTTTATATCTCCATTTTGATGATGATCTCTAAGAAAATGATGTCTAATCTCGATATGTTTAGTACGAGAGTGACATACTGGATTCTTAGTCAAATTAATAGTGCTCGTGTATCACAGAAAATGGGAATATGTGTGTAAAATAAATCATAGTCTTCTAGGGTTTGTTTCATCCAAAAATCTGAGCGCAACAACGTCCTGCGGCGATGTATCAGCCTTTGTTGTTGATAGGGCTACATAATTTTGCTTTTTACTAAACCAAGAGACTAAAGCTTTGCCTAAGAAATGACATGTGCCACTTGTACTTTTTCTATCAACTTTGCATCCAGCAAAATCTGCATCCGAATAACCGATAAGGTCAAAGGATTTAGTTTTGGAATACCACAAGCCAACAGAAGAAGTGCCTTTAAGGTATCGGAAGATACGCTTAACTGCGGACAGATGTGATTCCTTTGGGTTAGCTTGAAAACGTGCACACAGGCAAACACTAAACTTATATCTGGACGACTAGCAGTTAAATAAATAAACTACCAATCATACCTCGATACTTACGTGTGTCGACTGGCTTGCCTTGTTCATCTGAATCAAGCTTTGTTGAAGTTGCCATTGGAGTGCCAATAGGTTTGACATTGTCCAGATCGAACTTCTTTAGCAAGTCTTTTGTGTACTTGGCTTGATTTATGAATTCCATTATCAGTTTGTTTGATTTGCAATCCGAGAAAGAATTTCATCTCTCCCATCATGCTCATTTCAAACTCATTCTGCATACACTTAGAAAATTCTTGACACAGAGATTCATCAGTTGATCCAAATATAATATCATCAACATAGATTTGAATTAAAAGCAGCTTGCCATTAAAAGATTTAATAAATAGTGTAGTGTCAACCTTCCCTTTTGAAAAACCGTTATCAAGTAGAAAAGAGCTTAGACGATCATACCAAGCACGAGGGCTTGTTTTAAACCGTAGAGCTTTCTTCAACTTGAAAACATGATCTGGATTTTTGAAATCCGTAAACCTGGAGGTTGTGCTACAAAAACTTCTTCTTTTATAAAATCATTTAAAAAAGCACTCTTCACATCCATTTGAAAAAGTTTGAAATCATAAAATATGCAAATGCACATAACATGCGAATGGATTCTAATCTCGCAACTGGGGCATAAGTCTCATCGTAGTCGATACCTTCTTCTTGATTGTATCCTTAAGCTACGAGTCGAGCCTTATTACGAGTCACTAAACCATTCTCATTCAGTTTGTTTCGGAATACCCAACGGGTGCCAATGACCGGATGATCAACAGGCCTGGGAACAAGTTCCCAAACTTGATTCCGTTCAAATTGGTTTAATTCCTCTTGCATAGCATCTATCCAAAAACTATCACTACATGCTTCATCAATAGTTTTGGGTTCTAGCTGTGAAATAAATGCAACACTAGAAACAATATCTCTACAGGATGTACGAGTACTTACTCCCTTGGTAATATCACCAATTACCAATCCTTTGGATGATTAGCTATAAATTTCAACCTTTTCGCTTCATTCTGAAGGTAGCTGGTTCCTGGATTCTCTAGGAGGTTCAGCTAGTGCAGAGCTTGGTTGAGAATCAGCTGGAGTTGAGCTTGGTACAGATGTATCTTCGTCATTGTCATCAATTGTCATTTGATTCAATTCATCAAAGTGACATTGATTGACTCTTCGATGATCATGGTACGTTTGTTGAAGACTCTGTATCCTTTGCTCTTGGCCGCATAACCTAAAAATAACCTTCATCGGCCTTTTATCAAATTTTCCAAATTGTCTTTTGTATTAAGAATAAAACATTTACAACCAAAAATTCTAAAGTATGAAACTGAAGGAATTCTATCAAACCATAACTCAAATGGAGTCTTCTTCGATTTGGGTCGAATTAGAACTCTATTGAGAACAAAGCAAGCTGTGTTGACAGCTTCAGCCCAGAAATATTTGGGTAGACTAAACTGGTTTAACATCACTCTGGCCATTTCGGTTAGAGTTCTGTTCTTACGTTCCACAACTCCATTTTGTTGTGGAGTCCTAGGGCAGGAGAACTCGTGTATAAAACCGTGTGTGTCACAAAATTGCTCAAAATCAGCATTCTCGAATTCGCCACCATGATCGCTTCTAATGCGAGTGATCATGTAACCTTTTTCATTCTGAACTTTCTTGCAAAAGGCGACAAATTCGGATAATGCATCATTCTTGCGTGTCAAGAAATATACCCACGTGTATCTAGGAAATCATCTACAATTACGAAAGCATAAAGTTTACCTCCGAGGCTAGCAACTCTGCTAGGACCAAATAAGTCCATATGAAGCAATTGTAGAGGTCTAGTAGTACATACTGCGTTTACTGACTTGAAAGTGGATCTGGTAGCTTTGTTCCTTTCACATTGACTGCATACCGAATCCTTCTTGAATGTAATGTCCGGTAAACCGCGTACTAGCTTCTTTGTAGATAATCTTGATATTGTATCCATATTAGCGTGACCGAGTCTCATATGCCACAGATGACTCTCATCACTCTTGGCCATTAAGCATCTACCTGAAATGTTAGTTTCTTCTAACAAATAGAAAATATATATTGTCTTCCCTGATACCTTCAAAGAATACTACTAGTTGAGCTATCAACTATAGTACATTTGTCTTTGCCAAAGTTGATGCCATAACCATGATCACTAGATGACTTATGCTGAGTAGGTTATGTTTCAACTCGGTAACCAGACAGACATCCTTAATTACAGGATAGGGAGACTTACCAACATCACCGATACCAATAATACCCTTTCAAATTATTACCGAAGGAGACATAGCCTTCCTTCTTTTTCTTCACAGTGTTGCAAATAGGGTAGCACCGGTCATATGCCGTGAGCAACCGCTGTCGAGGATCCATTTGCTTCTAGCATGTGAAGGGTATTCCACCTACAAAACAGTTTGCAGATGAAACCTTTGGTACCCATTTCTTGTAGGGTCCTGAATTGTTAGCTTTAGGTATCCAAGCATAAACATTTAGATCTACAAGCTTTCTCATTCTACATGCAGATGATATATGACCAATGAGGCCACAATAATGACATTGTGCATGTCGAGTGTTGAAAGCTGAGTGGTGTGCATGGTTGGTAGGTTTGGTTTTCTAGTATAGAAGAAAGCATACCTATAATCTTGTTTGGGCTTAACCTTTTGGGGTAAAGTTTGATAGGGTTAGGTCTGATGTTTGGCTTGGGAATGTTCCGATTTCTCGGTAAGTGACACGTGTTAGGGTAGGAAGCAGCAAGCTCAGGCTGTTTTCTAACCTAATTTCCAATCTTTTGGAAGTGTCATACAACTTAGTATAATCAGGTAAGTGATTCCATTCTGATTTGTGCACATTGAAGACTTTTCTTCCTATAGAAAGTTCTTCCTTGAGTTGGTCAATAATTTTGTCTTTCTCTTCAGATGACTTGGTAGTCTCGTGTAATAAGAGCTTTATTGAAGAAAGCTCACCAGACTCACTAACATTACTTCTAACCTCAGCTAGTAGGTCGGTAAGTCTACCTATTTCACCTTTGTACTCTTTGATACCTTCTTAGAAGTCTGATACTTACTACGCAGTTTCCTGTAATCAGTCATCAGGTCACTGAAGCATCTCCTAATTGCTCAAAGGTGAAGTCATCATAAGTATCAACTACAGGTTCAGTAGGTACCTGATCGGATGCCATAAAGCATACGTTTGCAGCGTCTTCTGATTGTTCGTCTTCTGAGTCGCTGGCTTCACTTTCATGCCATATGCTGGTGTTGGCATATTTCCGTGATGTTGATCTCTTCAGGTTCCCTTTTTCATACCTGTTGCTCTTCTTGCTTGATGATGAGTTTGTGGGACAATCCTTCTTCATGTGTCCCTTCTTCTTGCAACCATAGCAGACAGCATCTTCTTGGTACCAGTTGTTGCTGTTGTTCTCTTTGACTCTCTTCTCATGTCTCATGAATCTTTTGAACTTCCTTGCTAGGAGTGCTTGATCTTCAGCATCAGATCCACTGCTGTCTGAGTCATCTTCAGCAGCTTTTCTGTGCTGAGCCTTAAGGGCGATAGTCTTCTTTGGTGCAGGCTCTTCAAAATCTTGTAGCTCCAGTTCATGAGTGAGTAGCTTACCCATAGTACTTCGAGGACATAGTTGTGAGGTCGTTCCCTTCAATGATTGCAGTAGCCTTTGGAATCAGTTCTTGGTGAGAGCTCGCAGGAGTTTGCGAATCTTTCATGGTTACTGTAATCTTTGCCTAGGAGGACAAAGGATTTACAATATCCAAGAATCTCTCGAACATTTGTGTAACTGTTTCGTTGGGCTTCATTTTGAATGCCTCGTACTCTTGAGTAAGTCTGCTGACTTTAGATTCCTTGACTTGAGTCGTGCCTTCATGTGTGACTTCGAGTAGCTTCCATACTTCATTAGCCGTTGTGCAGATAGACACCCTGTTAAATTCAGTTCTGTCTAAAGCACAAAAGAGAGCATTAATGGCACGTGCGTCAAGACTGGTCCTTTTCTTTTCTTCCTCTGTATATCTGCTATAGGGGTTTTCAACTAAAACTCCATCAACATTTATACGAGGTGGCTTTTGATAGCCATCAAGAACAATGGACCATAAATCAAAATCAAGAGATTTCAAGAAGAAACTCATCCGTGTTTTCCAATATGTATAATTTGTACCATCAAACAGTGGGGGTATTTGTGGCCTGGCCTTCACTTGTGAATTTTACAGTTGCCATGTGTTGTGCTGTGATCTATATAACAGTTAATTAAAAAGAATAAATAATTGCACTGTTACCTTTGCTTTACCTGTAACACCCGCTCTGATACCAATTGTAGGAACGAAATAGTAAAGCGTAATACTCTAGAGGGGGGTGAATAGAGTAGGCAGCGGAATAATGCTAAATAAAAATGTTAGCAGCACAATCACAGAATATTAATCAACTGAAATAATGTAAAGGCAAAGTTAAGAGAGCAAACGCAAAGACAGCGATGTATACTGGTATCCCTCTGTTGAGGACTAATCCAGTCGGTAGAACTCTTGCTACCAGTTGAATCCACTATTGAAAAAACTGCAAGTTTTCTTACGAAGTCCTTGCAACTTCTACAACGCGAGCTTTGATACGAAGAACTCGTCCAACTTCAAATGTGAAGAGGTATTCTTCAATCAAGCCTTCTGATTACAATCTCTCAGAAACTTCTAGACCGTACCGCACTGGCAAATTGACTAGAGGATTGTAACTGGCTTGGGATCTGAAATTGAAAGCTCTAGAAAACTCTTTGAAAGACTGAAAGCTTTAGATAGAGAGAAGATTGAAAGTGAATGAGTGAGTTGAAATGATCGAAATTCTTCTCTATTATAGGAGTTCCAAAGGCAGGGGCAGAACTCTTTAGCAAATTTCGGTCAAATCCGCAACTGCAGGAGGACCAAGTTCCAAAGATTCAAAATCACAACGGCCACTAACCGAACTCTGGCCGAACTCTGGCCAAACTCTGGCCGAGTTCTATCAGGGTTAGGTTAGGGTTTTGAAAATAGGTTTTGGTGATTTTTGAAAACCTTTTTGAAAACCTTTTTGTAAACATTTTGATAGGTCATTTTAAAAACATTTTGAACTATTTGGGGATAGCCTATTTGTCAGTACGACTCGGTATACAAATATTCCTAGACTCAAATAAAATGAAAATTACATTGAATAGGAAATACAGACTCGAGTAGGCAAAGATCTTCAGTCTTGAACGGAATGGATAGCCAATCTTGCTTATGTCCAAGAAACCGAGATGTCCCAACTAGCTTTGTATATCTAGACAGAGCTTGATCAATTATTAAAATCAGGTTGACCATATGACCAATGGCCAACAATTCCTTGTCTTTCCCACAACCTGCGAGTCCACACACGGGGCGAGGGTTGTCCGTTGCACATGCGAGTCCACATACGGGGCGAGGGTGACTTGTCTTGAAACTGACTGACATCACACACTATGGGCGAGGGTTGGTATCCATTGATCTACCAGCAGTTCATTATGCATACTTGATCCCGTATCCGTGCTCATAGTTACCTGTCAGTAGCCACATGTCAGTTTCTCGTCTAGTTCCTGTTTATACCATGGTTATATTATTGCATGATTAAACTGTTAGATACACTGTTTTATATATCTTGCTAGTCCTCTGAGGACCTGATGATCTCTTCAGGTTTAGCGACTGCATGGAGTTAGTTAGCAGAGCGAGATGGTAGAGGATTGCAATGTATGATACATGTATTGCTTGTGATTTCTTTATATCCTCTCGTGCTTTATATCCCATGCCATGTATATCTGCTTATTTTATAGACTCATATCATTCTTAGAGTAATCGAACAATATGCTAATGGGCTGCAGCCCATGACCCATAATTGTTCATTCTTGTTTTATTTGATTTTGTGGATTGAGATACAGTTTAGATTAGACATGATACCCATGATCTTGACAGCTTATACGTACTCAAGTCGAACTGGAGTCTGCTCGATACATAGCTGGCTTGCTCACGAGGTCGTGTCCGAAAAGTGGGTGCGGGTCGTGACAACATTCCCTCAGTATTTTTCCATTTCTCACTAGTTCAGCCGTCTTGGGGTCCATCTTGGGTTTAGCAAATTCTTTCGATTCTGCCTTTTTTTTTTTCCTCGTCCACCGGTTTTGGCTGGAGGTTTTGGCTTCGGAGCGGCATTTGTCTTTTGCTTTTTATTAGCCTCTACTGCTACTGTATTCTTCCCCATGGGTGTAAAATCTTCATCGGCTACTATCGGTAATGGTCATCTCAACCTCTTTCTACTACAACAAATATGGCCTACAATAGCATGCGGTGAACGTTATAAAAAGTCTTTTATAGCGTATTCTGTCCGCTATAATTGCCCCTGCTATAGTATGTGCACGCTTGTGAACTCTATAACATTATAGCATTCTTGAATGCTGTAGATGGATTATAGCGTTCGTGAATGCTGTGCATGGTATATAGCGTTTGTGAATGCTGTGAATGCTTTATAGCGTTCTTGAATGCTGTAGATGGATTATAGCGTCCGTGAATGTTGTGGATTGTTTATAGCATTTTTGAATGCCGTGGACCTTTATAGCGTTCGTCAATGACGTAGATGGATTATAGCGTTCATGAATGCTATGGATGGTTTATAACCTTCTTTAATGTTGTTGATGAATGATATCATATTTTGAATGCTGTAGATGGTTTGATTTATTATAGCGTTCGTCGAATGCTACCGTGCTAGCGGCCAACGTTTTGGAACGCTATTACATTTAGACGTTTTGAGTGCTATAAATTTGCTCCATAATTTCATATCTGAATAACATATTCTGTATCACATACAATTAACCATAAAAATTCATGTTGAATCGCAATTTTGACTTCAACAATCTCAATCGCAACTTCCATTTCGATCAATCAAGATGTAGAAAGGT
>JANAVB010027397.1:6557729-6783639 GCA_029216955.1 Iris pallida
CTGTAATAGGAAACTAATTTTTCTTTTTATTTCAGAATATTCTAGTCTTTTATATAACTTTCAAATGTTCAAAACTCACATACAGAGTAGGGTATCACTCGACATCAGATGACTAAACCAAGTATCGTCCAATTGATGAGATCGAACACTAGAGAACATCTCGAGATCCTGTGTCCAAGTATAGGAAATGGGTTGAAGGGAATGGTTGGTGGTCTGATGCCGATGAAGCTGAACTCAGAAGCAAAGTCAGGAAAGAGGTAGTACTCAGCTACCTAAGTCTTGCATAAACTCTCAGGAAGGACGCAGAGTTGTCTGGTCAGAGGAGTGTCAGGCCGCTTTCGATGAGTTGAAAAAGCGGTTGACGACAGCCCCGATTCTGACATTGCCATCAGGATCAGGCGGGTTCACTATCTACAGTGACGCCTCGGGGAAGGGTTTGGGTTGTGTCTTGCAACAGCATGGGAAGGTGATTGCCTATGCTTCCAGGCAGTTACGTCCCCACGAGAAGAACTACCCTACCCATGATTTAGAGTTGGCGGCAGTTATATCTTGCTCTGAAGCTGTGGAAACACTATTTGTATGGAGAGCGCATGGAGATATTTACAGACCATAAGAGCTTGAAATACGTGTTTACGCAGAAGGAGCTCAACATGAGGCAGCGCAGATGGTTGGAGCTGAAGGACTTGATATTCTACTGCAGTATCACCCAGGGAAGGCTAACGTAGTTGCCGATGCTTTGAGCAGATATCCGACATCTATGTGTTTAACGATGGATCGTCACTTGTTAGCAGACTTAGAGAGCCTTGGGATCGAGGTGATTGTGCCGGGAGTGCAGATACAGATGTGGGGCCTCCAAATTCAGTCGGACTTGATTGATAGGATCAAGTCGGCTCAGTTCGATGACGTTTCTCTACGATGCATCAGGGAGCAGGTCAGAGCAGATTTGCGGACGATGAGTTCACTCTTGTAGGGTATGGCGCATTGAGGCACGGTTCCAGACTGTGTGTGCCCAGTGAAGACTTTCGAGAGCAGGTTATGCAGGAGGCCCATCGTTCTCAGTACTCTATACATCCGGGAGCCAACAAGATGTATAGGGATCGAGAGCATGTATGGTGGAGTGGGATGAAGCGCGAGGTAGCACACTTCGTAGCCAGGTGTTTGATCTGTCAGCAGGTAAAGGCAGAGAGGCAGAGGCCAGGGGGACTGTTACAGCCATTGCCCATTTCGGAGTGGAAGTGGAAGCACATCACGATGGACTTTGTTTCAGGATTGCCGCGTACTCCAGGAGGGAAGGAGGCGATTTGGGTCTCGTCGACAGGTTGACCAAATTGGCCCACTTTTTGCCATTAAAAGTGGGTTTGTCTACCGAGAAGCTTTCGGAGTGATATGAGAAAGATAGTCAGACTTCATGGAGTTCCAGTGAGCATTGTATCAGATCGGGATAGTCATTTTACTTCATATTTCTGGAGGAGCTTGCATATTAGCTTGGGCACTCAGCTCAAGTTTAGTACTGCATACCACCTCAGACAGATGGACAGTCAGAGCGGACCATTCAGACACTGGAGGACATGCTGCGGACTTGTGCCCTGGACTTTGGAGGATCTTGGGAGAGTCACCTGCACTTAGTAGAGTTTGCATACAACAACAGCTTTCAGGCCAGCATTGAGATGTCACCCTTCGAGGCACTGTATGGGCGTAGATGTCGTAGACCCTTGTCTTGGGATGATATTGGGGAGCGAGCTTTATTGGGACCTGAGATGGTTGTGTATGCAGCAGGAAGGTGAAGCTCATCAGAGATCGACTTCGCGTGGCGCAGGACAGACATCGACACTGGGCCGACAGCCACCGCAGACCTTTGGAGTTTGAGGTACAGTTTAGAGATATGATTAGAATTAGGTTGTCTTGTTGTGTTTTTGTTAACCATGTTGATTATTATAATTAAATTGAGACCTTGTTTGTGATTAGGTTGGAGACCAGGTATTTTTGAGGATATCTCGACACGGCACTACATTTTGGTGGAGGTGGGAAGCTTAGCCCGCGTTTCCTCGGCCCTTTCGTTATCAGCGGGAGAGTCGGTGACGTGTCTTACAGGCTAGACTTACCACCAGCATTGGAGGGAGTCCACAACGTATTTCACGTGTCGCAGTTGAGACGGTATGTGGCAGATCCTAGCCATGTACTTGATCATTCCGAAATTGAGGTGGGACATACTCTTCGTTATCCAGAGCAGCCTATTGAGATTTTGGATCGACGAGAGAAGGCATTGAGGAACCAGACGATGCCATTGGTTCGTGTCGCATGGAGGCATCATTCTCCAGGAGAGTCCACCTGGGAACGGGGATGAGATGCGCGAGCGATACCCTTATCTATTGTGCCTTGAGGTATGATTTTCTATCCTTCTCATCAGTTTCAGTTTCGTCTTTAATTTCGAGGACAAAATTATTTTAAGGAGGGTAGACTTGTAACACCCACATTTTTGAAATTAGGATAATTTTGAAGTTTTGTTTATAATCATTTATTAAGGATAATTAATGCATGTTATGATTTTAGATGATTTTTGGCTAGTGTAAACCATTTAATTGTTGTTGTGAATTGGGGTTAAACTAGGGAAACCCTAGTTATTCCTTAACCTAGAAGTTTGCATGACCATATGAGCCTAGCCATAGGCTTAGAACATCAAATTAGTGATTTTAGCCTAAAGGGTTTTGGTAATTACTAGATTATATTTGGAATTATGTGATTTTTAATATTATTTAATTATTGTTAAGTGTCATGAGAGCCTCTAACCTAGTTTACCCTAATCTAGAGATTAGTTACTAACCTAGAATGCTAAGGGGATAGATATTACTTTTAGCAAAGGTTGGAAAATCTTAGAATGCACTTTATTAGATATTTTCCACAAACCCTCAAAAGATCAACACTTTTGGCACCAAAGTCCTTGCATTTACATGAAGAAGGCCAAGGACACCCCTTGCCATGGCCGGCCAAGGGTACCCCCCTAGCACTACCCCTTCCTATTTAACCATATCACCCTTTACACAATCTACATGTTCAAAACCTAGAAAATCATCTACCTTCAAACCACCATAACTTGATCATTTTGATCTAAATTCACTCTAGTCTTTTGCATTGGGACCCTACAACATCAAGGGTGCTAAAGGAGGCTAGCAATCCAGATTTTACAAGCTTTGGGCATCACCAAGTGGATAGGACACACCCCCCCTTTTCTTGAAAAACTTGAGTTTTCACTCAAAAGGTAAATACCCATAAACCTAGCTAATATTGTGTTTTTTCTTCATAAATGCATGCATATAGCTCTACCCTAGCTGTGGGACAAGTTTGGTGAAATCTAGGGTTGGTTTGGTGTCCGTATCGGACACGTATCCATTTTTGAAAAGCTGTGTTTGTTGAAATACCACAAAGAAATGAATTTCAATATTTTGTAAAACAAATTACATATTCATGTAGCCCTTGACTTGTTGTTCACATCTACACTTGACTGAGCATGACACTGTGTCGATTTCGTGTCAAAAATCGACACAGACACACTGCGACAGTGCACGCACATGCCCTGCTACCCGACACGGATTCCTTCGTGTCCATGCCACGTGGACACGTGCCACTTGGCACAGAGGAGGGGGCAACCTATGACAAGCCCCCCTCAAATTTGAGACACTCTTGTGTCGTATCGAGGACACGAGGACACGTGCAATGGTCGTGCACTGACAGTGCACACGCGCGCGGGGGGCCAACTTCGTGCGTGTCGTGTCACACGGACACGACACTTGGACACCTCGTGGTTGTACGAGTGTGTAGCCCAACATGTGGGCTACACGTGGACATGACCACGAGATCCCACACGTGGCTCGTGTCGTGTCCACGAGACACGTGAATCGCTGCACGATGCTGTGCATAACAGCGTGTATCAGTCGAGTTTTCTCGACTGATACGGTATTCGTATCGTGTCCTGGAGTGACGTGGACACGGGGCAGGCATTTGGACACGTGCACAACCCCCAGGCGCACCTTCGTGCACGAGCACAAGACACGTGTGTGTGTGTCGTGTCCTAGAGTGAGTTGCACACGTGCACGACACAGTGTAGAGTATGGCCTGTGTTAGTTTACCCGATTGGGTTTCCAGTGAGTTGGACACGTCGTGTCGTGTCTAGACTTCGTGTCAGGCACCCTAGATGCTAGGGGACACTGTGGGACACGATTACCAACCAAGTGTTGGGGACCTTAGTCGAGTTTGAGGTTGTATTTGGGTTTACCCACTTCACGAGTACACAGTCCCATTTCCAGAATTTTGGGATATTTCCCAGTTTTAAAGTTGAATTGTGTGTTGATTCTGGGTTCCAGAAATCTGGAACACCCCCCTGTTCTCTGTGAACAACACCATGCCCTAGTAGCAGTTCTCTCTCACACTCATGAACACACACCACTCACCCTTCATTTTCCCTCTTCTCTATATATATGTATTGTAGATATATAGTTTGTAAATATATATATATATTATATATATATATATATATATATAATATATATATTAGATATAATATATATATATATATATAATATATATATATATGTATTAGATATATAGTATGTATTATACTATATATATATATATATTATAGTATAGGCCTATGTAGAATGTTGTATATATATAGATATATATATATAATAGTATTATATAATATATATATATATATATATATATTATATAATATGTATAATAGAGATATTATAATTATATCTATATATATATATATTCTATATATATATAATATAAGATATATATATAAATAATATATAGTATGTAATTATATATATATATATAATATATAATATATATATATATATATATATATATATATATATAGATATATCTATATATATATAGTAATGTATATATATATATATAATACAAAAACTAATATTATATATATATATATATATCATATATCTATTATATTATATATTATATATATATATATATATATCTATATAATATATCTAATATATATATTGTATAGAGATAGATACCTATATGATATTAGCCTATGGAACCTAATTACGAGCCTATGGGTTATTAGGTTGGCCTATTGACCCTTGTTTGACTAGAGTTGACAAAGTCAACCTTAGGTCAAACTGACCAAGTTGACCTAGATTGAACTTGAATTAACCTAGAATGACTAGTTGACTAAACCCTAACTAGTTTGACATTGGTTGACCTAACTTGACTAGTTTGACCTAGTTTGACTTTTAGAGTTGACCAGAGTTGACCAAGAGTTGACTTTTGACCAGATTGACCTAGAATCATGTAGTATGCATAGTAAACTTTATTTTTTACTATTTAGAATACATTGTGACTTATGTTGCTCTGATCAGGAGCCAGACACCTCTCCTCAGACAGCATATTCTCTACAGACATTCATACATCAGGCGAGTACATTCTCTGACCATTTTATACTTGTTCAGGCTTTACTTTCTCGCTCTAGATTACTTTACTTGATGCTGTCACGTGGTAACACGGATTAGTACTATATGGATCTTTACATGAGATGGTATCCCCCTCGGGAGCATCGGGTACTTCATGTTACGTGTGTTTCACTTTCATCATGTACTCCTATGCTTCCATCATGCATGTGCACTCATGTGATCATGTACTCTCATGATTCACTGAGCCCTCATGTATAACTTCACGTATACTCATTATGAGCCTCATGTGAAGTAATGTATAATAACGTAACATGTCTAGATCCTTGTGTATTGATTGGAGAAACGGGGGAGTAGAAGTAGACATGTGAATAATTCCAAAGTAGTGTAATCATGTATAAACTCAGTAGTGTAATCATGTATAAATTCTAGCCATTCACATGCCTATCTTGTACTCTACATCACTAGCCACTTACAGTTCTCTATATACAGTAGATATTTCCTTTACAGCTATCTCTTTTACAGCGTATATTTCCTTTCAGCACTTCATGTATTTTACTCTATTGCATGTATCGTATTTCCTAATCTGATATGAACTGTGTGAGATGTATTGTGCTCGTTCCTGTCCTGACTGGACCTGTTGAAAATATTACAGAGGATGAGGATGAGGCATGGGTGACTACATATTATGGAGCAGGACTAGATGACACTTGTGTTGAGGACCCTCAGCAGGATCCACCTGCAGCTGAGGATGTTGCCCCAGTAGTCTAGGCTTGTTTAGCTAGACAGTCATTTTCTACATTATTATTTTGTCTCACATTCTGAGTTGTATTTTGAGATGATGAGATGTATAGACCCTTAGACTTATTTTATATATTGGGTTGATATTCTGGATGTTATATATCCTAGACACTTAGACTTATTTCATCTATGCTACTGTTCTCTTTGACTTACTATCTATCTATCTGTCTTTCATTCTTCTACCTTAGATGTGATTGAGACTGTATATTGTTATGTCACCTCCATTCGGAGAGTATAAACTGTACAGGTACCTTTATATTGTTAGATGATTGACCTAGGACAGCGTTCTATTGCCGATACTGCGGCGTAGGCTGGACGTACCCACGTCTCGTACCCTTACTCTAGGGTGCGGGTCGTGACATTACTAGTATATCTTACCTGTGGAGCAGTAGATAGAGTTTTTGAAACGATATTTGGTTCATTTGATTTTACAATCTCCACATCATTGTTCTTCGCATCAGTGTTCTCTTCACCATTGTTGTTCTTCTTCTCGTCAGTGTTCTTATAGTTATCATCTTTATCTTTATTTACCTCATCCTTTTCCTATAGGGAATAATCATTTTAGTTAGATCAGAAATAATTATTAGCAGTAAAGTAGAAGTATGATATGGAAGGAGCATAAACTTTATTCTCATTCGTTTGACATACAATCTACATCTTATATATATCTTATAAAATACAACTACTAATTCAGCATAAAGAAGTCTTGACTAGAAAGAGTCACCATCCATTTACATTCTTGAGATACAAAATCAAGAAGAGAATAAAATGGGAAGCTAATTAACCTTCCAGATTCTCTTGAGGAGCTTCTCAGAGTTTATGGTAAGTCGTGCTTGATTATAAACAAAAGGTTTTTTGTTGGAAGAAAAAAAATGACTAGTAAACTTGATAAGTAGTAAGTACCTCTTAATTCTCATACTGAGTTTAATTAGAACACTATGAAACAAAATCTTTCTAAGCTTATATCTTGTTCTTCGCTGGTTATGAAAACTCTTGCGAGAAAATAATGCAGGTGAGAAGTTTTTCGGCCGTAATCCTGCAAAACTAGTTAACCAACAGAATGCTGAAGTAGACAACATAAATGTAGTACGGGACGGAGACCATTTGTTTCTCCTTAAGGCTAGAGACTAACAGAGAGTATAGTGATCGATATGATCTAATCATTACTTAAAGGATCCAAGGTGTAGCCAAATGCAAAAATTAAGCAGCTTACATTGGACAATGAACGATATGTAAAGGAAGAAAATGTCGTGCATGATATCATGAGCATTAATATTTTATCTGAGTTATTAAAGGTTGGGATTTATTCAGGTGACGTACGTCACCGCCATATACTTGTCTTCATCTTGTGCTTGGTGTCCGTTAGATGGATGTTGGTTTTTGTCAGGTGAGTTGGCAAACGCTTCCGTATGCGCCCAATAATTGGTATCAGTACAAAGGTTCAATTTGTTCTGGTCTGATACCCATCAATTGGTGTCAGAGCTTTGGAGGTTCTGGCAACCATGTCTACGGAGCAGATGAACACTCATATGATCAACCTCACAGGGGAAAACTTGGCGATCTAGAAGCCAAGGATGGAGGATCTACTCTGGTGCAAGGACTTGCATGGTCCATTGGAGGACGACATCACAAAGCCAACGGACAAAGCTACTAAAGACTGGAAACGACTGGATCGGAAGGTCGTTGGATTCATCCGCCAATGGTTTGATGATTCGGTGTTTCACCACGTGACCATGGAGAGTTCAGCAAAAGTATTATGGGAGAAGCTGTATTCGCTGTACGAAAGGAAGACGACTGGCAACAAGGCATTTCGTATTCACCAACTCGTCAACTTAAAGCACACGGAGGGTGCCCTAGTGGAACAACATCTGAATGAGGTTCAGGGTATCATCAATCGGCTGTCTGCAATGAAGATGGTGATTGATGATGAGCTTCAGGCCCTACTGCTCTTGAGTTCTCTGCCGAAAAGTTGGGAGACGTTGGTGGTGTCGGTGAGCAATTTCGTGCCTGATAGAGTTGTCACGATAGAGACAGTCAAAGTAGCTTGTTGAATGAGGAGGTCCGACGCAAGCAAGTGGAATCATCGCAGGAGTCCGCTCTGGTGACTTCCTACGGGAAGGAAAGACCCAAGTCACAGGTGAGGACATGAGGGAGTTCTTGGAATCTTGCGATTGTGGACCGCAAGAAGGGCCGCTATTACTATGACGAAATGGGTCTTATCAAGAGGAACTGCATGAAGTTCAAAGCTGAGAAGGCCAAAGGCAAGAACGATCATGAGGATCTCACAACAATGTGAGATATCATCATCGTAGTAACCGACTCAGAGGAACCTCGTGGCATGTGTCATGATGGCTATTGGATCATGGACACGGGGGCATCGTATCACGCCACTCCACATAGGAGGATCTTTACGTCATATTGCAGCGGTAAATTTGGACGTGTGAAGATGGGCGACAAGGGGATGGTTGCAGTTGTAGGCATCGATGATGTGCACTTGACGATGGTGTTTGGTAAGAAACTCGTCCTCAGGGGTGTGCGACATGTATCGAGTTTGCTCTACAACTTGGTTTCGGTAGGAAGACTGATAGATGATGGCTGTCGTAGTCTGTTTGGGAGCAAAGATTGGTTACTTGTGAAGGGTTCCCAACAGCTGGCTCGGAGAGATTTACGTTGTGGCATGTACAGGCTCAAGCCGCTGAGCTGTACAGGCAGGCCACAGACACCGGATGGAGGCTCGAGGGGTGTTCGACCGGAGGTGGATCATTGAGAACTTGCTGAGGAGGGGCTTCTAGATGCTTTGACGGTTACAGAGAATTCGGTTCGTCGAGACAAAGCGATGGATGGTGATGAGTAAAAAATTGAGGGTCAGTCTGTCGGTCCCATGACAGCTGGTCGATCTCCAGGTGGGGGTTGCTCTACAGATCCAGATTTGGCAACAGGTGGTTTACAAATCTTCACGGAGCGACATCGGTTTCAGCAGTTCGATGCCAGGAAGGAGATCAAATTTTGCAGATAACTCAATCTGAGGCGGGAGCATCATCATTCACACAGTTCAAGGGGAGCTGTGGGTCATCGACGGTATGCAGAATGTGTGATGTTCTGCTCAAGGACTCATGTGTATGGGGAGCTTCAAGTTCGAACACGTAGGTGGGCAGGTTCAGGAGTTTGAATCTTGTGAGAACCACACCGTCCGCTTGGTTGGGCCAGCCAAGACTGAAGAAGGTCGTCAGAACGTTAACAATTTCTGGTGGAAGACGAAAGTCGGGGACAAGCAACCAAGACTTACGGTGAGGCTGATAGTCAAGGACTTCGGTCTTGGTCGTGTCATTGATATCGGCAGGATCCCAGTGGTGCAGGAGGTGCTACGTATGGCAGCTAGTATCGACGTGACGGTCGAGGAGCTGGAGACAAAGGAAGATGCAAAGCAACTCGGGGGATCGGAGATCACTGGCATGGGGGAGCAGGAATTCTGCCGTAGGACGACAGGCATGGAGTCCAGTTGAGGACCCATAGGGTCAATACCCTCCCATCAGACTGTAGGAAGAGATTGTTGGAGTCCAGTCTAGATTTGGTAACAACATACTTGTGGAATTCTAATTTTATTAAATATTTGATTTGATTAGATTTGGATGTCCATAATTGGTGTTGTGCTATTTTAGATATAATAGGATTCTTATTTTAGGAATCCTATTATGATCTAAAATATGATAACTGATGGACTATTTTAGGTGTAATATGATTCTTATTTGAGGGCTTCCTAATTAAGAAATCATATTATGACCTAAAATAGGATTTTTTTTTTTTCATCTTGTATATATGGGGTGAGGGTGGAGGCAAAAAGTATAAGCACAAAGCACAAAAGTGGAGATTCGGGATGTTTGTCCACAAGAAAATATAAGAGAAAGTCCGTACTTTGCTCTTAGGACTTCGACATCTAATACAGAAGGAAGAAGAAGATTTAATCGAGGAGTCGTCAACTTCGGTTAAGGAAATTGCTACAGGTTGGTGAGTGATCTCAATTGTAATCTTCTGTTTTCCTTCTTGGGAGTGGTGGGGGGGGGGGGGGGGGGGGGGGTTGAACCTATTAGGGCAAAGGGTTCAACGTGAGTTCTGTTAATCGTGTAATTTCATCTGAGTTATTAAATGTTGGGATTTATCCAGGTGACGTACGTCACTGCCATATACTTGTCTTCATCTTTTGCTTGGTGTCCGTTAGACGGGGGTTGATTTTCGTCAGGTGGGTTGGCAAACGCTTCCGCACGCGTCCAACAATTTTAAACAAATAAAATAGTCGAATTATATCTTTACTAAACATATCATGCTAAACATATCCTTTTGATAATTCCTTTTAACAAATGTCTTTGCTAATTTTCTCAAGTTAATCTCCCAAATTTTTGGCAATATTGTGCATATCCAGAACCGCGCAGTCCTTTGTCCTCCCAAACATGACTATTTTGCTTCTAAAACTTCGAAACACTACACAAACGTGACTGTTTTGATTCTGAAGCTTTAAAACTACACTAATAAAATATAAAACTTCAAAAATAATTTCAAATATGACTATCTACTATAAAACTATGCCAAAAAATAACATGAATTAAGATTTAGGAACTTGAAAATGAAAAAGAAGAAGTCATTTTTTTAAAAGAATATTTTGGGTATTGAAATATGACTAATTTTTGTGACCAACATAACAAGTTAGGTTGTGGGTTTTTCATAGGCCTTAGAGGTATGTTACTTTTATCATAGCAAACTGTTTAAGATGTTTCTTAAACATTTTATTGTTCAAAGTGCACGAGGTTTGTCTATTTATCTGCCTGAGAAGAAGTAGAAGATGATGATGGTGAAATATATATATATATATATATATATATATATATATATATATATAGGAGGAGAGGGAGAAAGGATACTAGCTATGGAGTTGAGGGCTGACCGACCTTGTATATATAATCTCTGGCAACAGCTCAAAATGGAACAAGAAGAGGAGAGGAGAGGAGAGGTGGTGGACACCGTCAACATTGCTAGCTCCTCTCCTCTCCTCTCCTCTCCTCTCCTCTCTGCCGAAGAGAAATTCCGGTTCTTTATGTCAACTATAGACATCTATTCTTAGACCTTTTTCCTCTCTGTGCGTGCATGTGTGTATCAAAAACCAACAATCCAATCCCTCCCCTCCCCTCCTATTCATAACTAACTAATGAGTAGTAATAATAATAGGACCCATAATAATAATAATAATAATAATAATAGGGATTCAATGGTTAGTTAAAAAATGCCGTCATTCTCCATTTCTTCTTCTTCTTCTCCTCCTCTTTTAGTATCCTCCAAGTCCAACTTAATTTAATTCATAAAGGAGGGAGAGAGAGAGAATCCCGGGTGGGCGGCCAGGCGGCCGGCGTTTAATTAATTATTCTTCTCGTCCTTATCTCCTCCAAGAGAAAGAGAGACGATCGATCGAACATGGCCGGAAAGGGCTTGCCGGGCCCTCTACGGCTCCTCCTAGTCCTATCCTTGGTTGTTACGGCGTCCTTCCTCCCCACCGTCGTCATCTCCTCCTCCTCCTCCATATTGGAGGGTGACACCCTCCTCCAGTTCAAGTCCACATTGTCCTCCACGTCGGGCAGGGAAGTAGCCCTGCGAAGCTGGACGCCTGGGTCCAGCCCCTGCAATGGCAACACCTCCAACTGGGGCTCCGGTGTCCTCTGCTACAACGGATACGTCTGGGGCCTCCAGCTGGAGGGCATGGGCTTCTCCGGCAAACTCAGCCTGGACTCCCTAGTCTCCCTCCCGGGGCTACGAACCCTAAGCCTCATGGACAACAGCTTCGTGGGGGCCATGCCAGAGATCAGCAAGCTCGGGGCTCTGAAGAACGTATACCTGTCGGACAACCAGTTCTCGGGGGAGATAGCGGACGACATATTCAGTGAGATGAGGTCGCTGAAGAAGGTGTATCTGTCCGGTAACGACTTCTCAGGGAAGATCCCCTCCTCCTTGACGGCGCTGCACAAGCTGCTGGAGCTGAGGCTGGACGGAAATCAGTTTGATGGGCTGATACCGGACCTCCGTCAGCCGGGGCTCAAGCTGCTCAATGTATCCTACAACAAATTGCAAGGGAAGATTCCGGATGGCCTGACCAAATTGGATCCCTCCTGCTTTGAAGGTACGTACGTACGTACGTACGAACTCCTCATAGTCGTCACATACCATACCATTAATCCATTGATCACGTACTTACTAATTACAATTATGCAGGCAATGAAATGCTCTGTGGTGCTCCTCTCGATATCGAATGCGAGATCTTGTCACCATCAGCGTTGCCCACACCAAAAAGAAAGTCCTCCTCCTCCTCTTCCTCTAGTCTTCCGATCATCATCATACTCATTATCGTCTTGGCCTTATTAGCACTTGTGTATGCCATCTTTGTTACGAGCTGGCAGCGCAAAAGCAGAGACGATCAGCAGGAGGTCATGCCTGCTGCAACCGGCTGCAGAGGAACTAAGGATTTCGATGTCGTGGAGGCTGACAAGCTAGAACAAGGAGCAGCCAATATTGCGGGCGGGGTACATGTGAAGAAGTCTGCAAATAGAGAAATAGACCATGGAAAGTTGACCTTCCTTAGAGAAAGCAGCAGAGACAAGTTTGAGCTGCAAGATTTGCTCAAGGCTTCAGCCGAGGTGCTGGGCAGCGGAAACTTTGGTTCGTCCTACAAGGCAGTCCTATTGAACGGACCTTCGGTGGTTGTTAAGAGGTTCAAGGAGATGAATGGGGTGGGAAGGGAGGACTTCATGGAGCATATGAGGAGGCTCGGGAGATTGTCCCATCCCCATTTGTTGCCTCTGGTAGCCTACTACTACAGGAAGGAGGAAAAACTGCTACTAACGGACTACATCCCTAATGGGAGCTTGGCTCAAATGCTACATGGTAAGCTTTCTTTCTCCCTCTCCCTCTCCCTCTCCCTCTCCGGTTGTACGTACATAATTAATTATATATATGATCATCGATCTGCTGTGACTGTGATATATATGATGCACAGGCAACCGGGGTGGTTCCAACCTTCCTCCCCTGGAATGGCGGACACGCCTAAGGATCATCAAAGGAGTAGCTAGAGGTCTTGCTTACCTATATGAAGAGCTTCCGGTGCTAACTGTACCCCATGGCCACCTTAAATCCTCCAATGTGCTTGTTGACGACAACTACGAAGCCCTTCTGACCGACTATGCATTGCTACCGGTTATGAACCAGTCTCACGCCTCCCAAGTCATGGTGGCATACAAGACCCCGGAGGTGACGCAAACGGGTCGACCATCTAAAAAGAGCGACGTATGGAGCCTTGGAATCTTGATACTTGAGATACTGACCGGTAAGTTTCCAGGCGCCACTTATCTGCAAAAGGGGGGGAAGGGGCCGGGATCAATGGATTTGGAAGGCTGGGTGAACTCGCTTGCGCTCAAAGAAGAAGATGATCAGGAGGGGTACTCGACGGCAGCCGGTGAGATGATATTATTCGACAGGGAGATGAAGGTGTCGTCGACGACAAAGAGTAGTGGTGGATCAGGAGAGATGTCCAAGTTGTTGCAGATTGGGTTAGGGTGTTGCGAGGTGGACGTCGACAAGAGGTTGGAAATGAAGGATGCACTTGAGAAGATTGAGGAATTGAGGGAATTATATTTAGGAGACGATCATGAGTACAATTCTAATTCATTTGTGACTGAGAACAGTGCAGTGCTGCAATATTCCTCAATAGATATCTGATTATTTATCTTTCGCTCTTCCGCTGTTGCATGCAAACAAGTGATCGATCGATCGATCATTCGTTTGCCCTTTCATTTTGGAATTAATTAAGCAGAGTACGTACGTACTTCAAGGTGTCATGTGCTAGATCTCAGCAGAGTTTTTCAAGGGAGGGCAGATCATCATGTGAGTGAGACTCTTCACTTTCTTCTCTAGTTCCAATTGTCAGTTGGTGTGTAAAACAAACAGGTATAGAAATCGTCCAGAATCAGTGTGGTTGGTTGGTTGGTCGGTTGGTTGGCTGGCTGTAGGAGATGAATCAGTGTGGTGTGGTTGTAGGAGAGAAAAGCTTAATTCATTTTTTTTTTTCCTTCTACTTTTACATTTATTTTTCTTTCATCCGTTAGAATTTGTACCGGACACGAAAATAAAAATAAATTAGATTCTATATATGTTATTGGTGTTGAAAATTTACGGTAGCTCTTGGGACGAGACTGAGGATGTACAAGGGTATTATGATCCACCTTTTATCTACATTTAGCTTACTACCTATTTGGTTATGCTCTCTCTGCACTCTTCTTCTTTCTCACACACACACACACGTATGTGTATGTACATACCATCTTTTCTTTGGCTCCCAACTCCAATTGGCGTCGAGCCATATAATTAGATGATTTTTTTGGCAAATAATTTTGTACATTCTCTACAAGCTAGTCTGCACCATGTAAAGATTGATTTGGTCCCCAACGCAATAAAAGCAAATACTATATTATCAGCATATTAGTTTGTGCATTAATTCAGCTTGCAGTTTCCTTTCACTTAAGAGTTAAGGGCTCATTTTGGTTTTAGTTGTCAGATTGAAAAAAAATACGTACTTGATATTTCCTAAAGGTATTGTACATTGGAGATGTAAACCAAATTCATTATTGCATGCATGTATTTATCTAGAAAGAGTCAAATTCCTTGTTGCACGCATGAATGTATTTAGAAAAAGTCAAGTTCATTGTTGCATGCATGAATATGTTTAGAAAACCTAAGAAATGCTTGATGTATCTTCATTATGCTCGATGAATCTTGAGTCATATAAATAGCTATGTAAGCAAATGGTTGTAGTGTGAAAAATTATAAAGCAATTAAGGAATCCCTTTGGGACGTCCCGTCCCTGAAAGGGCTGAACGAGTGTCAGAAAAGGAGAGAGTTCTTTTGAGGAGCTTAATGCATGCTCTTCTTGCCATTATTGGTCTTATGTGCAACAGCAAGCTTCTTTCACTTCTTTATCTGTTGGAGCCTAACTATCTCTGTATGTGATCTTGTTGATGGTTTCGTTTGAAACCGTCACAAGTCAGACTTACGTGGTTGGTCGGAAGTGGCGGTGGAGATTTGAGTTGAGATCGATGGTGGTGGCTCATGGAGTGCATGAGCCTAACTATCTTTGTGTCATTTTTATCCAACCTAAAACGATTTTGGGAGTAGTTTGGTGAATATCCACACTAGTTTTGAGCACTAATTTGACACGTGATAGTGGAAGGGTGAACATCCTGTTGTATATATCAGAAAAATCAAGTTCCGTTACCTTATTATTCATTCATAATGACCAAATTATCAACCTATTAATTCTCATTTACCACACATTTCAACACCATTCAAAGCTGCCATTTTTATAGCCCTTAATGGCTCATTAAACCTTTTAATACCATAGATTGGCTCATGGCTCTATATATTACATTCTTTCTTCTCTTTCAAGGGGCAGAAAAATATATACAAGAAAAAGAACAAAGTTATCATATTTTCATCTTCTCGTTATCCTCAGAAAACTATCATTATTCTCCTATCCTCTCAAATTGTTCCTCCTTCAATTTTCTGGACAAAGCTAAGTTCGGGTTGTTCTTCCGAAACTGTGTGCGGTGACGGGAAGCCGGTAGCAAGGGAGTTTTACCACTAGGAGAATTCGAGAGGATATCTGCACATAGACCTCAAATATTCTCTTAGGACAATACTTCGTGCATGACTTTCCCGTAGACCGGTATTTCTAACATCTTTTATTATTTGCTACTCTATTTTTTTAGAATGATAAAGGTAAATTTTTCCAACACATCCAACCTAGCTTCAGCTGATGAACAAAAATGGACTCAATGGACTACTCCATCTCCAATCCAATTGTCCATTTTTCCTTGTACAATTCCGCCAACCTGTTAATGTCAATTCCGGCCGGCTTAGCCAAAACTGTAACATCTCTCTCTGTCTCTGGCAATAGCATCTGTATTAAAGAAACGTATATATTCTGGTAACCAAATATCCTAATTCATTCCTCTCTATATATTTATTTATAAATAAAACAACCTAGCTAGCAGTGCAGTGCAGTGCAGTGCAGATCCTAAAAAATTGAGGCTACAATTCTTAATTAGGTAGGCGGTACTTATTAATTACTAGTATAGAATTGGAACCAAAGAGCTGCATGTCCACATCCAAATCATTGAGTTAGGGAAGTAATTAACTTGTTCTTTCTTGTAATAATGGATGATTAATTTATCGCTCCCGACAAGACCGTGAATTGCACGGACGTTTGATAAAGGAGGCATAGACGTGACTATATAGTTTAATGGCAAAATTAAACAAGCTAGCTAGCTGGGGGGGTTCAATTAAATTGCTTTTCACACTAATCCAAATTGAGAGTTGGAGCCTCTGATCAGTACTTATAAAAGAAAGGAAAGAATTATAACGGAGATACTCTACCATTCCTTAGCTAGCTAGCCTCCTACAAACCTGATATCATTTGTGAGGACGGACATATATGCATGCATGGAGTGGAGAAATATTTACCTAGACCTGATATTTGTTCCTTTAGGCTTTCTTCTACCAGTCTTATACCATGCCTGGCTATGGCACAAGGTCAGGTGCCATCCACACCATACCGATATCGGTATTAACTCTGCAGGACGCCTTGTATGGGTCATGGCTATGATGAAGGTTAGTTAGGGTTAACATATTGTACTTGCGTGATATTTTTGGTGCAATAACCATGAATCATATTGATGATTAGGAGAACAGCAAGAAGGATATCCTGGTTGTGCAGACGGTTCGGAACGCCATCATGGGTTCGACCGTGATGGCCACCGCATCCATCTTCATCAGCTCTGGCCTCGCCGCCATCATAGGCAGTACGTACAACGTCAACGAGCCGATAAGCAGCGCAATCTACGGTGGGCGTGGGAGTACGGTGGTGCTCCTCAAGTTTGTCGCCATCCTCCTAGCTTTCCTATTTGCCTTCCTGTTCTACTCCCTCTCCATCAGCTCCATGAACCAGGTCATCTTCCTTATCAACATTCCCCACGTCGGGGTGGAAGTCGACGAACAAGGCCTAGGGGGGGGCACGTGCGTTGTCGACTACGTGTCTGGTTCACTGGAGAAGGGGTTCTTGCTCCAAACAGTCGGGAGCAGGTTCTTCTATGCTGGCCTACCCCTTCTCTTTTGGGTATTCGGACCCTTACTCTTGTTCATGTGTTCCCTTGCCATGGTCTCTATACTATACAATATTGATATCGTTCAAGGGACAGGAAAGGGGGACGAGGTTGGAAGAAGAATGAACAACATGTTCCATACATCTGTTTAATTAGTCAGTGTAATTATTAGAAATCTTCGATCCATCGTGTGCTTAATTGCTGCCTGTTAATTGTTGCTCTTAATAGGAGGATTCTTTGTAACATAAGTTGTAAATTCAACTAGTTCACAAAAGCTTGATATCTAATGTTATGTTCCTATATATATATATATATATATATATATATATATATATATATATATATATATATATATATATATATATATATAAATAAATAAATATATATATATATATATATATATATATATATATATATATATATATATCCAAATATAGTTCTGAACTAAAAGGAGGCATGAGAAAACAAAAAGAATAATGTGTCCTTAATAACTTCTAACAGTACAATCTGGACAATGTTCCTGAGGTTAATGCAAGCTTAAACCATTTTCGTCCTAACTAAGATGCCTATCAACTAGAGGCTAATACATGGGAAGAGGATATTCAATTTCCGAAATCAGATATTCATTATTTATTCAGGGCTACTCCTATTCTGAAAATAATTACACCGACCGCCTCTCTCCTTTATGAAACGTATGGGTGGTCAGCGTTAAGGGGTTGTCTGTGTAATTAGTTTCAAATTAGAAATGGTTTATATAATAAGTGTAAACAATAGGGATAGTTAACGCAATTTTCTTTTTATTTTACCTTAACTAAAAAATATATGGATGCTAACACATACAGATAGGTAAACGTTAAACCCAACACAAATCCTCTACGATGAGTTCATGGAGATTTCATCCACAGGCGTATGTAAATTAATGTAACCCCTCATTTTAACATTGGATCGACAATAATAAGTAATGATAAAAGCTCTATAGTTTACTATATACACAATTTTGGTAGCACCAATTAATTGTTTACTATATACACAATAATCACAGTTATGTGATTATTGAGGATTTAAATAATAAGTAATGATAAAAGCTCTATAGTTTAACAATGGAGAAGAAAGTGCTATAAAAGGTTACTTAAATAACAAACTAAAGACCAGCCGTGGCCAGTTACAAATTTATATGCCCACAAATGAAATAATAATGCTAAATTAGATGAATGGTAATACTCGTGGGAAGTTGGAAGTGGCAGCCATTGAGAATAATGCTATATACTCATTCATAATCTATATATATATATATATATATATATATATATATATATATATAATAGCAAAATAGTTGAAACAAATTGCAAAAATGCCATTTTTCCGTCTAAACTCAGCCACAATAAAAAATTAATTAAAAATCATATGGTTACAAAAACGAAATTGTACAATGATTAAACATCTGCTAGCAACATTAAATTGTGATACAATTGTCATTAATTAACCTTCAGTGACCAACAAAATTATTCAAAAAAATTAAACACAAATACCATTTTTCCGTCTAAACTCAGCCACAATAAAAAATTAATTAAAAACCATATGGTTTAAAAAACGAAATTGTACAATGATTAAACAGCTGCCAGCAACATTAAATTGTGATACAATTGTCATTAATTAACCTTCAGTCAAAAACAAAATTATTCAAAAAATTAAAAACCTTTTCCCAAGACCATTCTTTCTCATCAATTAAACAACTGCCAGCCACTTTTCTCCATCAACCAAGAAATCTGTTGGTTTCCCAACATATTTTACATTAATAATGTTTTGTTCATACTGTCTATAAATACAGTGAAAAAATGGATTCCATCCTCACTCTTCAACTTTCAGAGAAAGAAAAAAAAATTATTCATCAATGGCTCCTTTCTTCTCACTAATTCGTGAGGTCAGTCCATCCAAAACATTTTGGAATTTGAAAGTTCGACTCATTCGTATATATGATGTACCCGGATACGGAGGGAAAGGGCAACCATTCAGTCTCGAGTGTGTATTTCACGATTCTGAGGTAATTTTATTTATCCTCAGTTTATTACATTCTGCAATTCTGTTTATGTTAGATATAATCTAAAAAAAAATTATTGATGTACAGTAATAAAATAAACTACTATTACATTCAACTGTTGTAATAATTCAATGCTTCCATATGGTTACAAAAAAAATTATTATCATACATTAGATGTACGAGAAGTTGTCCATATTCTATCAATATCAAACCTTCTAAATTACTGGTGTAATTTTATATATAGAATCAATGTACAAATGATTAAACAGGTGCCAGCAACATTAATTAAAAAACCATATGGTTAGAAAACGAAATTGTACAAATTACTGGTGTAATTAAAAAACCATATGGTTACAAAACGAAATTGTACAGTGATTAAACAACTGCCAACAACATTAAATTGTGATACAATTGTCATTAATTAACCTTCAGTCAAAAATAAAATTATTCAAAAAAATTAAAAACCTTTTCCCAAGACCATTCTTTCTCATCAATCAAACCACTGCCAGCCACATTTCTCCAGCAACCAAGAAAACTGTTGGTTTTCCAACATATTTTACATTAATAATGTTGTGTTCATACCAGTTATTTTTTCAAGTTAATGTACAAATTAGGCGGTGTAATTTTTTAATTACTGGTGTAATTAAAAAACCATATGGTTACAAAACGAAATTGTACAAATCATTGGTGTAATTTTTTAATCAAAAGTGTAATTAAAAAACTATATGGTTACAAAACGAAATTGTACAATGATTAAACAGCTGCCAGCAACATTAAATTGGAAATCAATGTACACTAGTAATTTGTACTAATGGGAATCAATGTACACCAGTAATTTGCAAGAAAATGATAAGAAAATTTCTTTTATAACATTCGAATCAAAGTACAAATGACACCTAATTATATGCATAAAAAACAACAGCAAAAAAAACACAAATGACATTAACATAAAACATTAAAACGATAGCAAAAAAAACACAAATGCCAGCAACATAAATCGATATTGAGAAAAGGATATTTAACCTCGGTACATTCCGTAATTCTGTTTAAGTATAATATAATCCAAAAGAATTGGTGATGAACAATAATAGAATAAACTACTATTACTCATGTAAAAGACTTGATAGACTCAGATTTAGAATAACCAACCAATAGCTGCAACGAATACCCCGTCAATGGCTGCCAAATCATTATTGCCGATTTTCCAATGGCTGCAACAAATGCCCCGCCAATTGTTTTAACGATAGTCAAACAAAATAATTAAATGATGACAAATAAAAAAAGAAACCCGGCTCAAATCTTTGTCCACAAAAAAAATTTCAGCCCATAAGCTGTCATAAAAACACGCACATGAATCAAGAAATTGAACATTCACACAAACCTTAGCATTCTCAGAGCTCTCCCCTCTTTTCCGATGGCTCTTTTACAACAGCAGTTCCCACGATCACATAGCCACACATGACTCATAATTAAGACTTGAGAATGTCAAATTTAGAATGACCAGCAATGGCTAAAACGGTTAACCCGCCAATTGCTACCAAATCATCATTGCCAATGGGCCAATGGCTGCAACTAATGCTCCACCAATGGTTTTTAAGCTCGGCCGAACGATGTCAAAACAAATGTTAAATATCAACTGTCATTTGTACCAACTGAAAAAGTGGCTGAAATTAAAGTTAAACGAATTTAATGGCAGTATATCATGAATAATAAAAATAATACCAATGATTTCATAATCTATATATATTGGCAGCATTTCAATAATAATAAGATATTCTCCTATTACTCATGTTAAAAACTTGATAGACTCAGATTTATAATAACCAACCAATGGCTGCAACAAATGTCCCGCCAATGGCTGCCAAATCATCATTGTCGATGGACCAATGGCTGCAACAAATGCCCCGCCAATGGCTGCCAAATCATCATTGCCGATGGACCAATGGCTGCAACGAATGCCCCGCCAATGGCTACCAAATCATCATTGTCGATGGACCAATGGCTGCAACGAATGCCCCGCCAATTGTTTTAACGATAGTTGAACGAAATAATTAAATCATAAAACACAAATACAATTGAAATTTGACGAAAAAAATACACTGCTGCCAGTGTGTCTTTTGCAACAGCAGTTCACACGGTCACATAGCCACACATGTCTCATAATTAAGACTTAAGAATGTCAAATTTAGAATGTCCAACAATGGCTAAAACGATTAACCCGCCAATTGCTGCCAAATCATCATTGCCAATGGGCCATTGGCTGCAACTAATGCCCCGCCAATTATTTAATGGCGGTATATCATGAATAATAAAAATAATACCAATAATTTCATAATTATAGATAATGGCAGTATTTCAATAATAATAAAATGAGCTGAATACTTGAATAAATTATATGCATAAATATTTGTGTACTGAATTTATTTTTTCCTTTGCAGGGCGATCGAATTCATGCAACTATTAAGAAAGATTTAATCCCCAACTTTCAACCATTGTTGAATGAGAGAAGACTCTATGTTGTTCATTGTTTTGTTGTTACAAATAACAACATGAAATACAAAATAACTGCAAACAAATACAAGATATTATTCTTGACAAAAACGAAAGTTGTTGAAATATTTGATGAGAAATTTCCTTCTTTTATTTTTGGTTTTCACAAGTTTTCTGATTTTACAAGTGAGGAACCTTTAGATGATAACAAACTTATTGGTAAATACATAATTTAAATTATTTTTGTGTTTATAAATATGAAATTATTTTCTTTCATCAATTTTATTGTTATTTGTAAATACCATTAATTTCAGATATTATTGGACGAATTGTTTCATTAGACCCTCCCCAACAAAGGGATTTGAAAGATCGACCAACACGACTTATGGATATTACTCTTGAGGACAATGAGTAATAATTTAAATTTTTGATTATTTAATTTCTTAATATTTTTCCATATAATTAAAAATAATTTAATTTCCTTTGTATTATTAGGAAACATCGTCTGCCATGTACTTTGTGGGGGTAATTTGGTTGATGATATGGTTTCGTACGTTAATAATGGAAGAAATGAGCCTGTTGTAGTAATACTACAAATGTTTCGTACCAAATTATATAGAGGTGATAATTATTTCTTATATATTGTATTTTATTTTCATTCTACATTTATAAAATAATTTAATATATGTTTAAATTGTATTGTTTTCCGATTAGGACAAGTTACAGCATCCAACACATTCTATGTGTCAAGGTTGATATTTGGTGTTGACATTCCTGAGATTGAAAATTTTAAATCAAGGTAACTAAAACAACTCTATACTATAATTAATTGTTAATTGTTAATACTTTAGTTAGTATTCATAATTAAATTAATAAATCTTCGTCTACTTTCTGAAGGATTGTTGAAGAAAGTAGTGAATCAATCACTATAAGTACAGTTTCACTAACATCTTGGTTGAAAATGAATTATCAAGTGGCCAAGCTATAGTTAGGACCATTGAGAAATTGAGAGATAACCACGAGGTATAAATTTCTTTCAGTTACAATTTATAATTATATTATATTACACATTTTAACTTATTCATAATATTAATTTAAATTTTTTATTATTGATTATCAGATTGGAAGCTTTTGGGTTTATGCTGAAATTGTTGAAGTTGTATTAAAAAATGCTTGGTGGTATTTTTCGTGTAACAAATGTCCCAAAAACTAGATAAATGTGGCAATTTATTTTATTGTGACAGATGTGACAAATTTGAAAAAGATGTTAACATCAGGTATTAACCTAAAATAATTTTCAACCTAATTACTATTTTTCTAGATTATTTAAATACAATTTTCTATAACAGGTACAAAATTAATGTTCGTGTCATTGACACAACCGGAGAAATAGAGTTACTATTATGGGACAAAGAATGCGTTCAGCTTATTGGAAAAAAAGCTTTGGATTTAAAAAAGAAGACGTCAGAGGTACATTTGCAAATAATCTCTAAGCAAATAAAATAATTTTTGCACTATACTTAAATTTGTTATATTTATTAAAAATTTGTTTCTCTTTTTTAAAATTGTAGGAATCAGAAAATGATAAAAAAAATTCCTGAGGAAATACAAAATTTAGTTGGCTTAAGAATTTTCTTCAAAATTCAAGTAAGATCTGAACAAGTACGTAATTATACTGGATCATTTACGGTATTAAAGCTGACTACCGATGAAGGACTAATTTCACTATATTCTGAAAATTTTAAAGATAATCAGGTATGTGCTAATCTTTTGGTAATTTGAAATTGCTTTAATTATTTTTTAAAAATTATGTTGAAAATATATCGTTTTTTTTTACAAGAATCTGATATCTTTTCAAATTTGTTGAAGGAGGATAATGATGTCGAAATGGTAAGCAAGTTTTCCTTCAAATATTAATTTTCTTTTCATTTACAACACATTTTAATTGCATTGTCATATAAATGAATAGATTGGATCGTGTGGAGAGATTATTTCAACACCAAATGTCAAAAATTCACAAGAGATTGAGTCTGTGGAAACTCTTGAAGATTCCGGATTGAAGAGGTCCTTGGTTGATGCATACTCAACAACAGCCGGATCAAAGAAGATGAAGGTTAATATAAAGAAAGAGAAGGAATGAAGATTATCTTAGTTTGATCCTTAGTGCTTTTAATTACAGCCAGCTTAAAAGAACACTTTGTTCAATGTATTGACGTACTTGAATATTATCTTAGTTTGTATTTTAATGCTTTCAAGTTGAGCCAGCTCTTAAAAGAATATTTTGTTAGAGCTTACTTAGTTAATTGAACTTATGTTATTCTCAATGGAACTTTCATTTGGGTTATATATGTATTTGAAGAAAGTATATATAAACCTTTTTTGTGCTATTAGATAATCTAATTTAATACAAACAATGAAACATTATATAGATAAGATGAAAGTTGATCTGAAAAAAAGATAAGGAATGACATTTTTCACTCATTATAAGTTGATCACTCATGCAAATAAGATGATATTAACATCTTTGTCACTACCAAAATACGCTCATTTAGCGACGGCAATTTAGCGACGGAATTATTCCGTCGGTATTAGCGACGGGTTCGTGGCCGCTCAGCGACTGATTACCGACCACAAACATTTGCCATTTTTATTTTAATTTTAGGGGCAGGAAAGGTCGCACATCCGTCGCTAGTGTGTCGGTGTTATAGCGACGGATATTCGGTCGTCGCCACGTAGTCGTTTATTTGGCGGGAATTGTGTATATAATTGGCGGGACATATCTTCGACTACGTAGCGACGGATATTCAGTCGGATAATCAATAATAGCGACTATTGGGCGACGGATATTTCGTAGTCGCCATTCCGTCGCTAAATTAGCGTTCCAGACTTAAATGAAAAGGCGGGGGAAACTTTTGGCATTCCCCCCAAATTCACTCTCTCTCCTCTCTCTCTCTCTTTCTCTCTCTCTCTCTCTCTCTCTCTCTCTCTCTCTCTCGCCGGTGTCGGTTTCGGTAATCGGCGTCGGTGTCGTCGTCGGCGTCGGCGTACTCTCCTCTCTCTCTCCCGAAGGTAACCCCCCCTCTCTCTCTCTCTCTCGGTTATAGGGTCTGGGCGGCGCGATCGGGGCTGGGCCGTCCGTGGCTTGGCGGCTGGCTTGGGTCGGGGGCTGGGCGGTGGGCTTGGGGCGGAGGCGTCGGGGTCTGGGAGGCTGGCTTGGGGTTGGGGCGTCGGGGGCTGGGAGGGGGCGTCGGGGTCTGGGAGGCTGGCTTGGGGTTGGGGCGTCGGGGGCTGGACGGCTGGCTTGGGTCGAGGTCTGGGAGGCGGGTGGGCTTGGGGCGGCGGGCTGGGCGGTGGGCTTGGGGTTGGGGCGTCGGGGGCTGGGCGGCTGGCTTGGGTCGGGGGCGTCGGGGGCTGGACGGGGGCGTCGGGGTTGGGGCGGCTGGCTTGGGGCGGGGGGCGTCGGGGGCTGGACGGCTGGCTTGGGGCGGGGGCGTCGGGGGCTGGACGGCTGGCTTGGGTTGGGGGCTGGGCAGTGGGCTTGGGGCGGCGGCGTCGGGGGCTGTGCGGCTGGCTTGGGGCGGGGGCGTCGGGGGCTGGGTGGCTGGCTTGGGTTGGGGGCTGGGCGGCTGGCTTGGGACGGCGGCGTCGGGGGCTGGGCGGCTGGCTTGGGTTGGGGGCTGGGCGGCTGGCTTGGGGCGGGTGCGTCGGGGCTATTTGCAACCGACGCACACCCATAAGCACTATTCATATATATATGCAACCGAACTACTGGGCGGCGGGCTTTGGTCGGGGGCGGCGGGTGGCTTTGCTTCTCAAATTCATCTAAGTTTATATATTAGCTAAATAATGTGTTATCCATATTGGGTGTTCCATTAGTTTGGTGGTGTTTGGATTAGTAAATGTGAATATATATGGGGTTTGGATTCATGGTGTATATGTTCACTGTCTCAAGGACAGTGCGAGTTCTATCAGTTGTGTGCTTCTGTATAGATGTATATATCTATACATCTAGCTGTGATATACATATGTGTATATGACAATCTCAGTTAGCGACGGACTAGTTGTAATGCCCCGCTCCGCATCGGTGCATTACGATGAGTCGTTGACTCGAAGAGTTACGTTGACCCGACGGGTATCGATGCGAATCGATGCAAGTGTTGCGTTGGCCAAAGGTAAGCTTTGAGTCGGTTGGAATCTATGAATCGAATCGATGCAAAGAGTAAGTCCCGCTTGAGCAAAGTGCTGATTTTAGTTGATCTGGTGTGCAGGCTATGCTTCTACGCTGGACGATAAGAGGTCGGCATTTTGCCTTATGCAATGAAGTGTCCGCAAAACCAAATCGAGGCCTTGCAACGGATTGTGGCATGGGCGCGATAGGCCAAATCAACCGAGTAGGTCAAAGGAATGGCTAAGTTCGGGAGTTAGCTATGCGATCGAGTTATGGAAGCGAGACGCTTCAATCGGCGAAACGGCAAGGCGTATCGGCTTAAGGTGGGCGGGTTCTTGACTCTCTCTCCCTATTCCTTCACGTCTAATAAAATGTATTATGGTATGCGTAATATGTTATCGAGATAGCGAGCGTGGCCCGGCGAGTAAGTGTCTAAGTATGCGTTGATTACTAAGGTAGAACATTGAACAATCGAACAATTGAAGCGACGTGCATCAAGTGTACGAGTCGCGATAGGGCATGATGGTAGAACATTGAAAGACAACATTGAGATGTGCATCAGGTGCACGGCTCCGAGAACATTGAACTCTAGGCGTAGAACATTGATTATGGTGCTGAGCGTGCCTTTGCGCACTTAAGCTACGAAATGACTAAGTAAATACGGAGTAGGCTATGCGAATAACATTATGAACGAGACGCGTGATTATGAGTACGAGACGACTAAGCTGTTGGGCGTCGTGCATTAATATGGATGTGTTGGGGCATAACGCCGACGGAGCTCCCCATATGAATGGTGGATTATGTTTATGGCACGGGAAACCGTTTATGGCACGGGGAACCGTTTATGTGCGACACCATGTTTATAGATTACGAGATCGGTTGGTATACTATGGATTGTATGCTATGGAACATATTGCATGGTCAATGGACTCGGATTGCCCGTGCACGGGTGTGGCTTCCCTCGAACGGTTACGCCGGGGCGCCGGGACCGTTCGGCCTATGAGGGAATTATGTGTGGTATTTATGGTGCACAACATTCGGACGGATTGCGACCGTCCAGTGCTGTGATAAGCTATGATATCCGTAAGTTTGGGATCCTTCGGATACTGGGCTAGCAACCCGTATCGAAGCGATTGTAGGCTTACACATAAGAGATGCCAAGTCCATTACGGTGTGAAACACCGTGACCTTCATATAGATAGGGCCGGTGGGCTGAGATGAGAGCTGGGTGCAGGCGCAGGGCCTGCTACCCATTATGCATATGTTTACGTTTATGATTGGTCTAAGTTTATGATTGCTCGCTTACGTAAATGAGATGATTTTATGTTAAGTTCTAACCACTGCAGGCTAAGGAAACGGGACGAGATGAGCACGAGCACTATGTTTATGTTCATATTATGGCTAACTGTATCTGCTGCAGGAACACGGCGTGGAACACATTTATGAATATGTGCTATATATAAGTTTTGCCATGAAACTGATCCTAAGGCTAAATAGAAAGACCACAAAGTAAGATGCATGCTCACTAAATGATTAAGTGTTTGGTTTGGGTGCGAGCGGGTCTTGATCAGTGCGAAGCGAGGACGAAAGCACTAAACCCCCACTAGTTTATGTGCAGGTTCAGGTTATGATCGGCTCGGGGCGGAGCTTGGCTTGGACGTGCCGAGGCATGGAGTCCTTGGCGTTCAAGAGGAGCTTCCGTATATGCGTTCGGACTTGAGACATGAAGATGTTCGGCCGAAGACTACTTGGTGGCTATAAAGGAGCATAATGTATAGAACAATGTAATCCTTTGTGAGCTAGAGAGATCATGAGTGTTGTAGCCAATTGGCATTTTATGTTGGGCTATTCAGAGCCTTTGTAACCTTCAGTTCAATATGAATAAAAGAGATTCTTATGTTATTCTTTGTTTTCTTCCGCTGCTTATGTTATCGATTTGAGATAGTTCTACGTGAACCTGTTATCTTGCCTTGCACGAGCGCAATTCCAGGCTCGTGCGGCATCACGCCCCAGCGAGGACGATGATTCGGGTTAAATCTAGCGAGGATGAGGGATTTCCCGGGTCGGAGCGTGACAAGTTGGTATCAGAGCGGTTCCATCCTTTGAACAGTGCATGAATTTCTTTGACCCTCAGTTGCTTCGTTATCGAATTCAGTTGACTCTAAGTTGTTTCCGCAACCGCATGGCTCATGGATCTGCTCGACGCTACATTGGATGTTCCATACAATAAGTCTATATTAAGTGCGTACGTCTGCCACAAGTATGTCGCGACTATCACGTTATCTCCGGGTGCCGTCGGAGAGTGTTGGTTGCACGAAGTGCAACGAGTTATGGGATGTTGGTTGCACGAGGTGCAACGGGTTATGGAATGATGGTCGCACGAAGTGCAACGAATATGGTGATGTTGGTTGCATGAAGTGCAACGATATGTGTTGTTGGTCGCAAGCAGTGCGAGGAGTTATGTGTTGTTGGTTGCACGGAGTGCAGCGAGTCATGAATCGTTCGTTGCATCGGTGCAACGAGTCGATATGGTATGATGTGTGTTGTATGGCTATGCGGATGGATAGCGATATGTTGTGCAAGATTGAGTAAAGACCTTAAGTATCGAGACTAAGTTGTTGCACGAGCTGCAACGTGCGGGATTCGAAGATCGTGGATGCGATAGTAACGAATCGAGTTGGTCGCTAAGTCGAGTTGAGTGGGCGAACGTGAATGTTGGCCGTATGTCGCATTGAGCTTTGAATAAGCGAATGTTGCGGGTGGGATCGGAAGGATCGCCATACGGGACGGTTAAGTTGAGATAGAAATCGGACCTATGCGAAGTGTGATGTCGAGTAATGACTCGATTCTGAGTGGTATATGCAATACCAATTATGCGAGCAAGCGTGGTGAGGTATTGTGTCGATAACGATAGGCTCGATTCTGAGTGGTATATGGAATACCACTTAGCGATAGCTATGTTAAGCCGGTTGGTGACTTGTGATAGGTTACGTCGAGAAAATTATGCTGTTACGATATGTTGTCCGTAACGAACGGAGTAGTACCGAGACTCGAGTGGGAATGATTTGATAAAAGTCGATGCGAGTATGCCTTGATAAATTGAGTTGAACGATTATGTGTGAAGTCGTACTTATGGACGATACGTCGAACGAGAATTCGTAAAGTATGAGTTGAACGATAGGCCGAGCATAGGCGAACGAATGTTACGTTGAGGAAATGGTCGACCCGATCGAACTTATGTTGAGTTAGTACGGAGACTTCTTCGGAACATGTTGAGTAAGTACGGAGAAATTGTGCGAACGAATTTGGGTTAACGCGATGAATCGGTAGCACGATTGGAAGTGCAAGTTAGGGATATGAGAATGGATATGTGAAATTGGAAATTGTGTCGTGATGATGTTAAGTAGTTACAACCGAATGGATCTTGATAAGTGCGAGACTTGATTCGTATTCGAGTTCGGATGATAACAGTGATTGCAACGAGTTTGAGCTTATGAGAAAGGAAGATGTTCAAGTTATGCATGTCGACGATGGTATTGAGGCGTATCAAAGGCGATATACAATAACTCGGGGATACTCTGATCGAATGAACGAAAATATGTTGAGCACTGTCGTTGGATGAATAAGATGCAAGTTAAGTTGATGTCGATTTGGATGACGATGGTAGGAATGCTTCGGAGAATTTGAGAGTCGATGGATATTGCTCGGAGGAAAACGGAAGTGTATGGATTGCTTCGCAGATCACCACTATGTTGACATTCTTGTCTTGAGCGAGCGCAACACCAGCCTCGCACATGCGTCACGTCAAATTAGAACGATCATTCCGCGTGAGCACTGGTATGGTGATTCATCCAGTGGGCATGATCGAACTTGTGAGGCATGGCAAATTTGATATGGACTTGTGGTTTGATGCGAAGGTGGAATTGAGGATTGTGCGATATTGTCAACGGTAGTGCCTAAGTGACTCGAGTAGTAGCGGCGCATCAGTTGCGCATGGGATGGATAAATTACGGATTGGTAAGGTATGTCGGATTGGGTAAAGTCGTATAAGAAATATCGGGAATTGATTTGGCTCCACGATAGGATATAGCATGGTTCGTTGTAACTGTCCCTCGTTGATGATCTTCAATTATCGAGCGTAGTTTCGGGGCAGATGACCCTAGAAGACTTGACCGCCAAATCAAGTGAATGTTGGAGTCCCATAGGATGACCCTAAAGAAGTCGAGTAAGAAGGATAAGGAATGAGATAGTGCATGTCGAGGATAAGTCTAAGCGAGTGAGTATCGTGTCTCGAAAGTTAGCGAGTACTAGAATCGATATGGTTAGAAAGTCTATGATCGATCGAATAGATGTCGAGGAACGTGCTTAGCATAGCGATGCGGTAAGGCGATTGCAAGAATTCTGCAATGCGCGAGAGCGACGAATAGCAGAACGACCTAAGAGTATGTCGTAGATTGGTTGAGTAACGGTTAGACTATGTGTATTGAGCGCACGATCTATGTTACGAAACGAACTAGTCGGGATTGAATCGAAGTTTGAGTAAAGGATTTGTACTCGGTCGAGAATCGGGGATGAGCTTATCGTAAGAGACCTTGGGTCGGAACGATTGTTGCCTCTGAGCATCGTAGACTCAAGTTGACCTCTTGTGTCGAAAGAGCGCGAGCATGATGTCTGGATAAGTTGCCTAGCGGGGGTAGCCCCAGACTCGATGCACGGGTAGTTCGAGAACGTAGATCGTGTTGGGATAGTTGTATACGAGACTTAGTGCGAATGGTAGGCAAAGGAATTTGAGACATGTGGACATAGTCCATGTCATTAAGGCCAAGTGTATGAATGATTGGATAAAAGACTTGAGTTATGCGAGAGATAGGAAACGGTTGGGCGAATAGGCGTTGCAGAGAATTGTTGTGATCGGATGCGCAATGACTCGATGCAATGCGAGTGTTAGGTGGCCGGCGAGAAACTTACGAGATCGAAGTTATGGTTGAATTAAGTTAGGTGTAAGATATTGGAAGATGATCGCATGTTATGGGATGATGCATACGAAGAGTATTTTGGGAATAGGTGCTAAGATATGACTAAGTCGAGTACGGACCGATGGATGCTTGAGGATTTAAGTTGAGTTTGTTAGTTGTCCCGATATCCTACAACTAAGCTTGGCTGAAATGCATATATTGGTGGGACGCCTAAAATATGTGTATGATCCAGACTGAGTTGTATGATTCAACGATAGTAACACGTGATCGTGAAGCGATCTATGCGAGGCACTTGGATTAAGTGTTGGTTTCGGTTCGAGGACGAACCTGATTTTGAGTGGTATATTATGTAATGCCCCGCTCCGCATCGGTGCATTACGATGAGTCGTTGACTCGAAGAGTTACGTTGACCCGACGGGTATCGATACGAATCGATGCAAGTGTTGCGTTGGCCAAAGGTAAGCTTTGAGTCGGTTGGAATCTATGAATCGAATCGATACAAAGAGTAAGTCCCGCTTGAGCAAAGTGCTGATTTTAGTTGATCTGGTGTGCAGGCTATGCTTCTACGCTGGACGATAAGAGGTCGGCATTTTGCCTTATGCAATGAAGTGTCCGCAAAACCAAATCGAGGCCTTGCAACGGATTGTGGCATGGGCGCGATAGGCCAAATCAACCGAGTAGGTCAAAGGAATGGCTAAGTTCGGGAGTTAGCTATGCGATCGAGTTATGGAAGCGAGACGCTTCAATCGGCGAAACGGCAAGACGTATCGGCTTAAGGTGGGCGGGTTCTTGACTCTCTCTCCCTATTCCTTCACGTCTAATAAAATGTATTATGGTATGCGTAATATGTTATCGAGATAGCGAGCGTGGCCCGGCGAGTAAGTGTCTAAGTATGCGTTGATTACTAAGGTAGAACATTGAACAATCGAACAATTAAAGCGACGTGCATCAAGTGTACGAGTCGCGATAGGGCATGATGGTAGAACATTGAAAGACAACATTGAGATGTGCATCAGGTGCACGGCTCCGAGAACATTGAACTCTAGGCGTAGAACATTGATTATGGTGCTGAGCGTGCCTTTGCGCACTTAAGCTACGAAATGACTAAGTAAATACGGAGTAGGCTATGCGAATAACATTATGAACGAGACGCGTGATTATGAGTACGAGACGACTAAGCTGTTGGGCGTCGTGCATCAATATGGATGTGTTGGGGCATAACGCCGACGGAGCTCCCCATATGAATGGTGGATTATGTTTATGGCACGGGAAACCGTTTATGGCACGGGGAACCGTTTATGTGCGACACCATGTTTATGGATTACGAGATCGGTTGGTATACTATGGATTGTATGCTATGGAACATATTGCATGGTCAATGGACTCGGATTGCCCGTGCACGGGTGTGGCTTCCCTCGAACGGTTACGCCGGGGCGCCGGGACCGTTCGGCCTAGGAGGGAATTATGTGTGGTATTTATGGTGCACAACATTCGGACGGATTGCGACCGTCCAGTGCTGTGATAAGCTATAATATCCGTAAGTTTGGGATCCTTCGGATACTGGGCTAGCAACCCGTATCGAAGCGATTGTAGGCTTACACATAAGAGATGCCAAGTCCATTACGGTGTGAAACACCGTGACCTTCATATAGATAGGGCCGGTGGGCTGAGATGAGAGCTGGGTGCAGGCGCAGGGCCTGCTACCCATTATGCATATGTTTACGTTTATGATTGGTCTAAGTTTATGATTGCTCGCTTACGTAAATGAGATGATTTTATGTTAAGTTCTAACCACTGCAGGCTAAGGAAACGGGACGAGATGAGCACGAGCACTATGTTTATGTTCATATTATGGCTAACTGTATCTGCTGCAGGAACACGGCGTGGAACACATTTATGAATATGTGCTATATATAAGTTTTGCCATGAAACTGATCCTAAGGCTAAATAGAAAGACCACAAAGTAAGATGCATGCTCACTAAATGATTAAGTGTTTGGTTTGGGTGCGAGCGGGTCTTGATCAGTGCGAAGCGAGGACGAAAGCACTAAACCCCCACTAGTTTATGTGCAGGTTCAGGTTATGATCGGCTCGGGGCGGAGCTTGGCTTGGACGTGCCGAGGCATGGAGTCCTTGGCATTCAAGAGGAGCTTCCGTATATGCGTTCGGACTTGAGACATGAAGATGTTCGGCCGAAGACTACTTGGTGGCTATAAAGGGGCATAATGTATGGAACAATGTAATCCTTTGTGAGCTAGAGAGATCATGAGTGTTGTAGCCAATTGGCATTTTATGTTGGGCTATTCAGAGCCTTTGTAACCTTCAGTTCAATATGAATAAAAGAGATTCTTATGTTATTCTTTGTTTTCTTCCGCTGCTTATGTTATCGATTTGAGATAGTTCTACGTGAACCTGTTATCTTGCCTTGCACGAGCGCAATTCCAGGCTCGTGCGGCATCACGCCCCAGCGAGGACGATGATTCGGGTTAAATCTAGCGAGGACGAGCGATTTCCCGGGTCGGGGCGTGACACTAGTTACCGGTTAGCGACGGATATTTCCAGCTCCATTAATTGCATTAATCTACGGTACGACATGGTGACGGATATTCCCTGTAGCCATTCGACTGGCGAGGCAGAAACTATGTTGCCGTAGATAAAGTTGCCTGTCCTCCGACCCTCATCCCTCGGCAATGATGATACGACAACCCATCACTATATCTTATATTGTAGTAGATGATGTCTTAGTTTTACATTAGTGAGTTCATCTTGATTCTGTTACGTACGTCCTTCAGATACTAGATACGATAAGATTAACATATACTACACGATATGTATACAGAATATAGATGATTCACACTAATGTATGCTAGAATGAATCTTGGGTTGTGTTCTGAGCCATCCGTTCTCACACTTAAAACACATAGGAATTAGTAGTGTGAGAGCGCCGGAGAGAGTGAGAGCGCCGGAGGGGGGGAGGAGAGAGAGAGAGAGTAAAATGGTACGACATGGTGAAGTAGTACTATATTTTGGCTCCAGTTCCAGCTCCATTTGATCTACGGTACGACATGGTGATCAGGACATAGTCTCTGCAGCCATTCGACTGGCGAGGCAGAAACTATGTAGCCGTAGATAAAGTTGACTGTCTTCCGACCCTCATCCCTCGGCAATGATGATACGACAACCTATCACTATATCTTATATAGTAGTAGATGATGTCTTAGTATTACATTATGTGAGTTCATCTTGATTCTGTTACGTTCTTCAGATACTAGATACGATAAGAACATATACTACACCATATGTACAGAACATAGATGATTCACACTAATGTATGCTTGAATGAATCTTGGGTTGTCTTATGAGCCATCCGTTCTCACACTTGGCAAAAAATCGAATTTTTTATACTTTATCGGCTTTCGAAAATGTACTCAAATTACATGATGGTTCCTTTAGTTAGCTTGCTTATGTTACAATAAGAGATCACTATTACAAGAATGATATCAGTAGTGAGATTGAGTGCTGGAGGAGATATTATCAGAGTATACGTCCTACTCAGATTGGTCTTCCACCGTTACTAATTTTTTCTGACAACATGGTGGATGTGCTCCGTCAACAGAATCTTGCTCCGAACCAAAACTTTGCCCCGGAGCTCAAGTAGACATCCTTCGTGTAGAGCTCGAGTGAGAGGTTCCTGACAGCATGGTGGTCTCATTTGTCAAAGTATTCGTGCTCATCCCACATTGGTTGTGGGACGAGCACGGATACTTTGACAAAGGAGACCACCTTGCTGTCAGGAACCTCTCACTCGAGCTCTACACGAAGGATGTCCACTTGAGCTCCGGGGCAAAGTTTTGGCTCGGAGCCAGATTCTGTTGACGGAGCACATCCACCATGCTGTTAGAAAAAAATAGTAACGGTGAGAGACCCATCTGAGTAGGACGTATACTCTGATAGTATCCCCTCCAGCACTCAATCCCACTACTGATATCATTATTGTAAAGGTGATCTCTCAGAGTATACGTCCTACTCAGATGGATCTCTCAGAGTATCCTCTCCGGTTGGTTGTGTTCTGAGCCATCCGTCCCAGGGATTTGATTCTGTATTTTGGTTTCTGTATTTTGGCTCCAGCTCCATTTGCATTTGATCTACGGTACAACATGGTGATCAGGACATAGTCCCTGCAGCCATTCGACTGGCGAGGCAGAAACTATGTAGCCGTCGATAAAGTTGCCTGTCATTCGACCCTCATCCCTCGGCAATGATGATACGACAACCTATCACTATATCTTACATAGTAGTAGATGATGTCTTAGTATTACATTATGTGAGTTCATCTTGATTCTGTTACGTTCTTCAGGATAATTGATGTCTATTTTATATTAATTTGGTTTGGTCTATATGATTCTTGGATAATTGGCGTGCATTAAATTCGTATGTGCATATTTGGTCTATGTGATTCTTGGATAATTGGTGTGCATTATATATTGGTTTGATTTATGCATATTTTTTTAGCTCCATTTGCATTAGTCCCTGCAGCCATTCGACTGGCGAGGCAGAAACTATGTAGCCGTAGATAAAGTTGCCTGTCCTCCGACGACTTTTCGACGGTTATTCCAGTTTCCGACGACTTTTCGACGGTTATTCCGTCGCTAACTGGATATTTGAAAATTATTCCCAGGTAGCGACGGATGGTCGACGGACCATCCGACGAGCTGATTTATTGTTCGACGGAATAGCGACGACATATTCGTCGTCCGTATTCTGGAAATAACAAGAATTTCCAGAACAAGGTCGACGGTTAATCCGTCGCTATGCGGTCGATACGTTGCGACGGCATAGCGACGACTTATCCGTCGCCAAGTTGCTGGAAATGACATGAATTTCCAGAAGCTGGTCGACGGTTTTTCCGTCAGTAGACCGTCGCTAATCCGTCACTTAATATCGACGTTATCGACGGATTAGCGACGCAACGATACGATCTGATACGCCGTTACGACGGGTTACCGACGGAAAGTTACGTCGCTATTTCCTACACAGTTAAGTACTTAATAGTTGAAATGGACGAAAATCCGTCGGGAACGTGTCGCTAAGTCTTCGTATTGTGACGTCGACTATCCGTCGCTATTCCGTCATGTGACGACAACTTAGCGACGGATGGTTATTAGCGACGAGCTGATTGCCGACGGATGTTTTTGGCCAATATCCGTCGGCAATCGGTTGCTAATTGTAATTACCGTCGTCTTAGCGACGGATTCGGCCGTCGCTAAATCGATAAATTTTGGTAGTGTGTTAGATTAAATGTCGTACATCAAATAATGTTGAACAAACTCCATGTTTTATTGATAGATTAATTTTCTAAAAATTTATATATATAAAAAATAGCTGGACATACTAAATATACATTGTCGGACATAGAATTTCATTGATATCGAATAAAAACGTGATTGTTAGAGATAACTAAATTAAAAGGTTTAATACAATACAATAAATGTGATATTCATATTAATTTATTTCCCACAAACTTCCAATTCATAATATTACATTTACAACAAATATTGACATTAAACTTTTTTAAAGTAAATAGATATAGATTAGTAATACTGTTATAATGAATGACATTTTTTACTCATTATAAGTTGATTATAAGTTGATTACTCATACATATAAGATGATATTACTCATTGTAGAACGTTTATTTTAGATGTAGATATCATTAAAGCTGTTTTTGGAAATCTAAAATGAAGTTGTCCATACATCATTAGAACCTTCAAAAAAAGTGCTTTATTTTAAAACATGTATACATTGGAAATCGGTTTTGTAGAATATTTATAATAAATATGATGCAATTAAAGCTGTTTTTTGATATCTAAAATTAAGTTGTCCATACATCATTAGAACCTTCTAAAAAAGTAATTCAGCAACAAACTGTTGATTTTCCTTACTTTTGTCTTCCCAATACAAAATAATCATTAATTCACAACCTACATATTGGGCTAACAATATAAAAATGGGGTTTTAATTTTATCATTTTAAAATCCCCAAAAAAAGAATATCAAAATCAAGGAACTAGTACATAATAAAGAAGAACGTTATTAGGAATCTGAAAAGAGTACAGTACTTATAAATTCATACATTAAAAAAAAGATTACATGTCGTATATCAAATAATATTGTGCAAACTTGTGTTTAACAGCCATGTTACAACACAATATATGTGATACGCAAAAAAAAATTTCCACAAACTTCCAATTCAACAATTACAAATTTATTCCAATTTCAACAAATATTGACAATAAACTTACTTAAAGTATTTTATTATTGATAATAATATTATATAAGTAAGACAGCCATATTAAAAGTAAGACAGCCATATAAAAGTAAGACAGCCATAATTTAATACAACACAATATATGTGTCATTGTTACAACATTATTTTAAAATGTAGGGCTATTGAAATAATTTTGTAGCCCAAGTTTTCTTTACGTAAGCCCTAAAAATATATAAAAGTAAGACAACCATATTAAATTATGGTGCCTAACAAAACAAGTTTCAAGTTAAAATAAAATGGCAAATTATTTTAAGTTATGTAAACATTGGAAATCGTTTTTGTAGAATATTTATATTAAATATGATGCAATTAAAGCTATTGTTGGAAATCTAAAATGAAGTTATCCATAGATCATTAGAACCTTCAAAAAAAGTGTTTAGCAGCAAAAACTGTTGGCATTCCTTTCTTTTGTCCTTCCAATACAAAATAATCATTAATTGAATGCCTATATATTGGGCTTACAATATTAGAATGGGATTTCAATTTTGTCATTTCCAAATCTCACCCAAAATATAACAAGGAATGAACTATTACAAGAAAAAAATTGAGAATGAGGAAGCTGACAAGGAGTACAACAATTAACAAGCGACCGAAACTTACAAACGATAGAGGAGGTAATAGTTCCATCTAATTTCTAAAGTCTTTTAAGTTAGATATAATTACTTCTAATTTTGCAGCATATTTTTATCACTAATATACTGTAAACATCAGACTTATCTATATGCTTGAACTGAAAATTACCATTGCCAAGACATCAAAACTAAATTATAACTATTTATATATAAGCCGTGCATGTTGAAAATCTGATTTACTGTAAAATTCCAAACATCCATAGATTAATAATTTATATGATCATGCACTATATATCCATTCATTTCAAATATGTATAATCTAATATTAGGTAAAAATTTAAATGCTATTTAGTGTACAATATCATTAAATAAATGTAAAAAAATATTGTACAAGCATTATTTTACAACATGTAGATATTCGCATTATTTTTAAAGATTTAGCGAACAAGCATTATTTTACTAAATCATTTGAATGATATAAAATAACATAAAATTAGAAGCATTTTTTTATCCAACATTTGAGAATTACTAAATAAAATTAGATATGACATATAGTGGTCAATTTTGGACTGAATATAAAATCACTAAATTATTACAATTTAGTTAAGAAAATATTCAAACATGTCTTCATATATAATTTAAATAAAATTCATTCCAATAAGTTGCTAAATACAGCAAACAGATGATAAAACTAAGTTAGGTTACCTTATGTTGTGAAGCATCACCATAAAACAATTTGTACTATCCTTCATAGGAGGTAACCCTTCCACCATAGGAGCTAACCCTTCTGTTTTTGCAGCCAAAACCCCCAAATCATATCATGTATTTGTAGATCTAGCACATGGCTCTCATGACTTCACAAAATATCCAAAAAAATTCAGTAAAGAGTAAAAATATCGAGAAAATTTTCGTATTCTAACATAAATTTTTAGATCTAACACATCAAGTGATAAAACTGAAAAGAAGGATTAGCTCGGAAAATAGGAGAGAGCTTTGAGAATGCTAGGGTTTGTGTGAATGAAAAATTTCTTGATTCATGTGCGTGTTTTTATCACAGCTTATGTGCTGAAATTTTATGAAAAAATTGTAATAATAAAATAACGGAAAAGAGCAAAAAATCGAGAAAAGAAAGGAATCAGCACATGTATTATTAGATCTAGCACATCCCTCATGACTCACCCAAGAAAAAAAAACGAGCAAAAAATCGAAAAAAAAAAAAACTTTGTATTGTAACATGCATGTGTAGATCTAACACATTAGGTGATAAATAATCAAAAAATAAAGGACAATTATTACTAAAAAAATGGGTAGACCTAAAACATAACTTTACAAAAAGAGCAAAAAATCACAACATGTATTTGTAGATTTACCACATCCACTCATCCATAAAACCAAAATAAAAAATAAAAAGATCAAAAAATCGAGAAATCGCCATATTGTAACCTGCATGTCTAGATCTAACAAAAAGAGTGACCAACAAAAAAATAAAATTAACAAATTTGTAACATATATTGGTAGATCTAAAACATCACATAACAAGAAGAGCAAAAAAATCGAGAAACAAGAAGAACAAAAAAGAACCGAAAATGAGCAAAAAATGGAGAAAACCCCCAAATCATAACATGTATTTGTAGATCTAGCACATGGCTCTCATGACTAAACCAAAAAACCCAAAAAAATTCAGTAAAGATTAAAAAATCGAGAAACTCTTCGTATTCTAACATGCATGTGTAGATCTAACACATGAAGTGATAAAACACCAAAGAACAAAAAAATCGAGAAACAAGAAGAACAAAAAAGAACCAGCAAAAAATGGAGAAAACCCCCAAATCATAACATGCATTTGTAGATCTAGCACATGGCTCTCAGGACTAAACCAAGAAATCCAAAAAAATTCAGTAAAGAGTAAAAAATCGAGAAACTCTTCGTATTCTAACATGCATGTGTAGATCTAACACATGAAATGATAAAACACCAAAGAACAAAAAAATCGAGAAACAAGAAGAACAAAAAAGAACCAAAAATGAGCAAAAAATGGAGAAAACCCCCAAATCATAACATGTATTTGTAGATCTAGCACATGGCTCTCATGACTAAACCAAAAATATCAAAAAAAATTCAGTAAAGAGTAAAAAATTGAGAAACTCTTCGTATTCTAACATGCATGTGTAGATCTAACACATGAAGTGATAAAACACCAAAGAATGAGTACAAAAATCGGTTGATGTAACATACCAAAAAAAAGAAAAATAAAAGGAGAAAAAAGAAAAAGAAATCTACGGTAGCATGGGTGTGTAGGTTAAAAAAAAAGTTAATAAAACCCCAAAAAAAGTAAAATAGAAAGGGAAGAAGAGCCATCGGAAAAGAGGAGAGAGCTTTGGGAATGCTAGGGTTTGTGTGAATGAAAACTTTCTTGATTCATGTGCGTGTTTATATCACTGCTTATGGGCTGAAATTTTTTGTGTGGACAAAGCTTTGGGCCGTGTTCCTCTTCTTATTTGTCATAGTAAATATAAAAAGTTAATAAAAACCCAAAAAACTAAAATTGAAAGGGAAGAAGAGCCGTCGGAAAAGAGGAGAAAGTTTTGGGAATGCTAGGTTTTGTGTGAATGAAAAATTTCTTGATTCATGTGCGTGTTTTTATCACAGCTTATGGGCTGAAATTTTTTGGGAATGCTAGGTTTTGCTAAATTAATGTTTGCCTATATAGATTACTACATTTTCAAAACAACAAAAAAAATTTAAAATAACATTTTTGATAAAAATATGTTTTTTTATTTGAAAATTGTATGTGCGCTAAATTAAGGTTTGCCTATATAATGATAAAAAAAATTCTTTATTTTTTAATTTAATGTGCGCTAAATTAAGGTTTGCCTGTATAAATTAATCTTTTTAGAACGAAAAATAATTGTATGTTATAATTGTAAATTGGTAGAAATTTAATTTGAAAACAATAGTAACATATAACTAATTTAATAAAAATTATTATTTTATTAATATGGAAATTTATATATATATATTAAATTTTTATTATTTTATGTTTTATTTTTATTTAATTTTAACTCAATAATTCTTTATTTTTTGTAGAAAATATAGATATGGATTTAGATGAATGTACGCCTCCATCATGCCAAAAAAAAATTCAGCATATCTTTTGTGGGAACGATTCGAACATGACCAGTTGTACATCATCTAGGTCTCCTTTTGGTGACATCACGAATGGTATGATATGACTACTCGAAGAAGAGATTTACAAAACTGCACTCTGATCCATTGAGAATAATTTTTTCAACTAATGATGATGGTCCTTCAAGTACGTTATTTTCCCAATGGTTTTAACAATTTATTCTCAAAAATTTGTTACAATCGATTATTGTTGTTATTACTTTTCTAACTTTTTCCTTACTTTTTCGCAGAAGATTTAAATCCATATGGAAAACAGTTTTATTCTAGCAGCGTATTATTTAATAATGTGCTGAATACGTCTACATATCCTTTTAGTGAAATCACGAATGGTATGTGATAGATTTTTATTAAAGTATAAATACATACATATATATTTAATACTGTTTGCAAAGTTTTTTATTGAATTTTTTATGCAGTGTGTGGATCAAGTGAAACAGTTGATTTGACTACTTCAATGAACCAAAGTTCGATGTACTTCTCGAAGAATACAATCTCAAATTTGCAGCAAAATAATAATTTAACAACGATTGATTTGACTACGGATGAGGAGTCTTCAAGTATGTTTTAAGCCTAATTTTTTTCACGTTAATTTTTTATATTTGAAATTTTTAATTAATTTCAATGTTTTAAAAAGGAAAGTAGTTTGTGTATCACCTAAAAATTTGTTGCTTTTGCTTTAATTTTTTTTCTTTTGCAGAGGTTGTTAAATTGACGAATGGAGATTGTAAATTTGATCATGGACATGCAAATCCTACAATTGGTATTAGTCTATATATGTTTGTGTGTGTGTGTGTGTTTGTGTGTGTGTGTGTGTGTATTTATTAGTTTAGTTTATGAGTTATGTAATTCATTTATATTTTATTGGTCTTTTTTATTGACAGATTATTGGTATATTGGCGATCCAACTTATAAATGTAACTTTTGTGGTGCACACTTTTGGTATGACGAGAGAGTTCAGTCTTCCTACAAGTGCAAAAACCCGACGTACTCTTTATGTTGTATGCAAGGAAAGATTCAAATTTTACCAATGAAGAGACCGCCTAAAGTTTTACATGATCTATTACATGGTGTGAGCGATAAGAGCAAACATTTTCTAGAAAATATAAGATCATACAACAGCATGTTTTCATTCACTTCAATGGGAGGCAAGGTCGATCCGGAACCAAATCAAGGAAATTCTCCACCAATTTTTAGAATGCATGGACAAAACTACCATCTATTAGGGAGTTTATTACCCGTTGAAGGTTCAAGTCCAAAATTTGCACAGCTATATATTTATGATATAGAAAATGAAATTCAAAACAGAATGAAAGCTGTTAGGTATTTATCGATTTTTTTCCCAAATATGTACAATTATATATTGATCATTGATTATTAATATATTCAGTTATCTTATTTTTTAATATTATTTTCAGGAAGAACGGTAATATTAATAATTTGCATGCAGAAATTGTACGTGATTTGAAGAATATGTTGGATGAAAATAATGTATTAGTAAAGTCTTTTAGAATGGCTCGCGAGAAAATGTGTGAAGGAGATAATTCAAGCGTTCGATTGAAATTGATAGGAAGGAGACATGGAGATGGACGACAGTATAATTTACCTATAGTTTCTGAGGTTGCTGCTTTGATAGTTGGAGATCTTGATGAATGCTTAGGTGATAGAGATATCATGGTTGAAACACAAGCTAGGAACCTGCAACGAATAAATGAGTTACATGCTTCTTATTTAGCATTACAATACCCTTTGATCTTTTCCTACGGTGAAGATGGTTATAGAGAAGACATTCTATTATCTGAATCAACAAATAGAGGAAATGGTGGAAGAAGGAGAGTAAGTATTAGAGAATGGTTCGCATATAGACTGCATGAAAGGGATAATGAGCCTTCTATCATATTTGCTACTAAAAGACTTTTGCAACAATTTCTTGTTGATGCTTATACAATGGTTGAATCTGCAAGATTAAAATTTATTTGAAGGCATCAAAAACAATTACGGTGTGAGATGTATAAAGGTCTTACAGATGCATTATTACGAGGTGAAACAGATCCTACTACTCAAGGAAAAAGAGTCATTCTACCATCTTCTTTTCCAGGAGGTGCTCGGTACATGATTCAAAATTATAAAGATGCAATGGCAATATGCAGATGGGTTGGTTACCCTGATGTGTTTATAACATTTACATGCAACCCCAAATGGCCTGAAATACTTCGATATGTTGAAAAAAATGGTCTTCAACCTGAAGATCCACCAGATATGTTATGTAGGGTTTTCAAGGTTAAATTGGATGGGCTGATCAAAGATCTGAAGCATAATAAAATATTTGGAACAATTAGAGCTGGTAACGATTATGCATATTTTTTATACTTAATCATGTATTATATTAATAAATTTAATATTTATTTGTTTTATATTGTTTTTCAGTTATATATACGGTCGAATTTCAAAAACGTGGGTTGCCGCATGCTCATATTTTATTGTTCCTAGCCAAAGAAGATAAGTTTCCATCGGGAAAATATATTGATCAGATCATCTCAGCAGAAATTCCTGATCAAAAATCAGATCCTACCTATTACAATGCAGTGCGAGATTTTATGATGCATAGACCTTGTGGTACTGCAAGAAAGAATTCACCATGTATGTCAGATGGTCGTTGCTCAAAGCATTTTTCGAAAAAATTTGTTGAAAATACTTTGGTTGATGAAGACGGATATCTATTATATAGACGCAAAGATGATGGAAGAACGGTTTTAAAGAATGGTGTTGAACTAGATAATCGATTTGTAGTACCTCATAATCGTTATTTATTGTTAAAGTATGGAGGTCATATGAATGTTGAATGGTGCAATCAGTCTCGATCTATAAAATATTTGTTCAAGTATGTGAATAAAGGACATGATCGGGTAACTGCATCCTTCTATAGAGCTACTGAGGAGGAGGAACCCAAAAAACCAATTGATAAAATTAACATGTATTACGACTGTAGATACATTTCTGCTTGTGAGGCAGCATGGAGATTGTTTGGTTTTGAGATCCAATATAAGAACCCTCCTGTTGAGCGACTTAGCTTTCACTTACCCGACGAGCAGCCTATTATTTTCTCAGATGCAGATGCTATTGATACCATTATTGATCGTGCCAGTTTGAATGAAAGCATGTTCTTAGCTTGGTTTGAAGCGAATAAGCGATATCCAGAGGCAAGAAATCTGACATATGCAGAATTTCCACAAAAGTTTGTTTGGAAACAGAAGACTAGAGAGTGGACTCCGAGAAAAAAATGTTTCTCATTAGGCCGAATTTTTTATGTTCCACCTGGTTGCGGTGAAATGTACCATTTAAGATGTCTTCTCAATATCGTTCGTGGACCTAAATGCTATGATGATATTAAGAAAGTCAATGGTATTCATTACGAGTCATATCGTGAAGCTTGCTATGTCTTAGGATTGTTGGAGGATGATGACGAGTATATCGATGGTATTATTGAGGCAAGTTATTGGGCATCTGCATATTCCTTGAGAAATTTATTTGTGACATTATTGTCATCTGGCTCTGTAAGTCGGCCTGAATTACTTTGGAAAAAGTGTTGGACATACTTATCGGATGATGTTCTATATAATCAACGAATTGCGTTGCACGACCAAGGTAAAATATTTCTTTCCTATTTTTAAGTTTAAATTGTGTTTTGTATATTATTTGATCGTTAATATAACTTTAAAATTAATTCCAACATATTCTTTCTCTCTTTAATTCTAGATTTGCTTATGAGTGAGGATGACATTCAAAATCATGCTTTGGTTGAGATTGAAAAGTTATTGAGGAATTATGGTAGAAGTTTGCGAGAATTTCCATCAATGCCATTTCCAAATATGGACTCCTTATCAAATACTACAAATAGATTGGTGCATGATGAATTACATTATGATAGAGCGGCTCTAGCAGAAGAACACGGACAACTACTTGCTCGCTTGAATGATGAATAACAATATGTTTATGACATAATAATGGATGCTGTTAATTCTACAAATGGTGGTGTCTTCTTTTTATACGGATATGGCGGTACTGGAAAAACGTTCATTTGGAAAATATTATCTGCATGTTTGAGATCTAAGGGAGAAATTATTCTAAATGTTGCTTCAAGTGGGATAGCATCACTTCTATTGCCTGGTGGACGAACAACTCATTCAAGGTTTGCTATTCCAATAAATGTAAATGAGGATTCAACATGCAATATCAAACAAGGAAGTCAACTTGCTGAACTAATTGTTAGGTGCAAACTTATAATTTGGGATGAATTGCGCCAATGATGCACCGATATTGCTTTGAAGCGTTGGATAGATCGCTTAGAGATATAATGCAATTTAGCAATCCACCCAGTTCTGAGACACCATTTGGAGGAAAAACAATTGTCTTCGGAGGAGATTTTCGTCAAATATTGCCTGTAATTCCGAAAGGTAGTAGACAAGATATAGTTCATGCAACTATAAATTCTTCTTATATTTGGCAAAACTGTAAAGTCTTGAGATTGACAAAAAACATGAGACTTCAAGGTTCTAGCATAACATCTGAAAGTGAAGAGCTCAAACGGTTTTCTGAATGGATTGCAAGTATAGGAGATGGAACACTTGGAGGGCATAATGATGGGTGTGCAAATATCGATATTCCAAGTGATGTTTTACTTAGTAATTCAAATGATCCACTGCAAACAATTGTTGAGAGCACATATCCTTCTTTTGCGAATTTTGTCATCGATCCAGATTTCTTGAAGGATAGAGATGTATTAGCGCCAACTCTTGATGTTGTCGAGTCTGTAAATGAGTACATGATCTCACTGAATTCTGGTAACGCAAGCACATATTTAAGTTCTGATAGTCCATCTAAGTCAGATGCTAATGTTGACTTATTATCAGATGTTCACACTCCAGAGTTCTTGAATAGTATTAAATGTTCAGGTGTACCGAATCATGAGTTAAAATTGAAAGTTGGTACCCCAGTAATGTTATTAAGAAATATAGATCATTCAGCTGGGCTCTGTAATGGTACTAGATTGCTAATTACAAAATTAGGCAATCGTGTTCTTGAAGCAAAGATTCTTTGTGGAGACAATGCTGGTAATAAAGTTTTGATTCCAAGAATGTCATTGACACCTTCTGGTCCAAGATTGCCTTTCAAATTTCAAAGAAGACAATATCCATTGATTGTTTCTTATGCAATGACAATAAACAAAAGTCAAGGTCAATCACTTTCTCATGTTGGACTTTTCTTGAAGAATCCCGTTTTTAGTCATGGACAGTTATATGTTGTTGTTTCAAGGGTAACAAGTAAGAAAGGATTGAAGATTTTAATATGCAGTGAAGATAAAGATCAATGTAAATCAACAACAACTGTTGTGTATAAGGAAGTATTTCAGAATTTGTAATTCAGACAAATGTTATCTTTTATGTCATCAAAATAGACTTTATCGTACAATTTTATTTACGTTGAGGTATATATTGTTATAATTCGTTCATAATCATATTAATATATTTTGGTCTAAGATATTTTGTGAATTACACAAATACTACTAATGATAATTATTTTGTTAAAATTTAATTCGTTCATAATCATATTAATATAATGTTATCTTTTATGTAATTCATCATTGACTTTATTCTAACTTTTGTTTTAATTTCAAATGTTATATAAATATGAAGAACATTTATTTATTTTTCTTTTAAATAAAACAGTATTAAATACATAAACTGTGCATCGCACGGGTGATATACTAGTTATAGTAGTAACACAAGTATTCAAGATTTAAATAGTGGTAATAGTAATGATAAAAACTCTATACTTTAGCAACGTTGGACAAAGCATGTTATAGAAGGATACTTAAGAAACTAAACGGGAGCACGTCAACTTGTACTATAACGCCCATGAATTCTCAAACATTATTTTTAACTTAGAAATTTATTGATTTAACTTGGCGGATACTTTTGAAATTTAATTCTATTTTTATTTTGGGAAAATTTATGAAATGCCCAAAAACTAAAAAAGTTTCATGAAAAATCCACCGCTAAAAAAACTTTCATCGCGTGCCCAGAATTAGAGAAACTTATCCAAAGCGGGTTCCGAATGACCATTTTGCCCTTCCTTTTAATTTATTGAAAACACCCACGAAACTGCTCTTAAAAAAATGTTTCGATACTTCATCTTCTTCCATACGCTGCTCACTTTCGAATCTAGGTTTTCTCTTCAAAAATCTTCAAAAACTCGTCAGAAAATTTCGGAAAGACCGAGACAAACGGCAAAAGTGCTAAAACGGAGGTCCAAACATCATTTTTTTGCGATTCTAAAATTTCAGAAGGCCGTCTAACGAAGAAGCTGTTAATCTCAGGCTCCTCGACGATACGCTCATTTTGCGACAAACGGGACCTCGTTTCGACCTCCCAGTCAAAAGTTATGGCCCTCCAAAGTTTCAACTTACCATAAAATGCAGGAGAATGGGCATTCTCCGTGTTAGAACACGAAGAATGTTAATTTCCCATGAGGGTGGCCATTCTCCGTGTTAGTAAGACGGAGAATGGCATTCTCCGTCTTAATTTACACGGAGAATGGCCATTCTCTGTGTTAGTAACACGGAGAATGACATTCTCCGCCTTAATTTACACGGAGAATGGCCATTCTCCGTGCTAAATTATACGGAGAATGGCCATTCTCCGTGTAATTTAGCACGGAGAATGAACATTCCAGTGTTAAAACGCAGGAGGATAACCATTCTCCGTGTTAGAAACACGGAGAATGCCATTCTCCGTGTTAAATAAAACGGAGAATACCATTCTCCGTGTTAAATAAAACGGAGAATGCCATTCTCCGTGTTTCTAACACGGAGAATGGTCATTCCAGTGTTAAAACGCAGGAGAATGACCATTCTCTGTGTTAGAAACACGGAGAATGCCATTCTCCGTGTTAAATAAAACGGAGAATGACCATTCTCCGTGTAATTTGGCACGGAGAATGGTCATTCAAGTGTTAAAACGCAGGAGAATAACCATTCTCCGTGTAAATTAACACGGAGAATGGCATTCTCCGTGTTAAATAAAACGGAGAATGCCATTCTCCGTGTTAATTTACACGGAAAATGGTTATTCTCAGTATTAATGACCATTCTCCGTATAATTTAGTACGGAGAATGGCATTCTCCGTTCTAAATTACACGGAGAATGGCCATTCTCCGTGCTAAATTACACGGAGAATGGCATTCTCCGTGTTAATTTACACGGAGAATGGTCATTCAAATATTAAAACACAGGAGAATGACCATTCTCCATGTTAGAAACACGGAGAATGCCATTCTTCGTGTTAAATAAAACGGAGAATGCCATTCTCCGTGTTAAATAAAACGGAGAATGGCCATTCTCCGTGTAATTTGGCACGGAGAATGGTCATTCCAGTGTTAAAACGCAGGAGAATAACCATTCTCCGTGTAAATTAACACGGAGAATGGCATTCTCCGTGTTAAATAAAATGGAGAATGCCATTCTCCGTGTTAATTTACACGGAGAATGGCATTCTCCGTGTTAATTTACACGAAGAATGGTTATTCTCAGTATTAATGACCATTCTCCGTATAATTTAGTACGGAGAATGGCATTCTCCGTTCTAAATTACACGGAGAATGGCCATTCTCCGTGCTAAATTACACGGAGAATGGTATTCTCCGTGTTAATTTACACGGAGAATGGTCATTCAAATATTAAAACACAGGAGAATGGCCATTCTCCGTGTTAGAAACACGAAGAATGCCATTCTCCGTGTTAGTAACACAGAAAATGACATTCAACACGGAGAATGGCATTCTTCTTGTTAAAATGCAAGAGAATGACTATTCTTCGTGAGATATCGACGGAGAACAGTTGACAGAAATCTAATTTTTTATTTTTTTGTTTTGTGGGAAAAAATTTGACATAAATAAAGATTCAAGAGCTTTCGTTCTTCTTTCAAAACGATGCTAACTCTTATGGAAAAGAAGAAGAAGATCTTCTCTCCATAATTGACCTAATTGTCGGAAAAGAAGAAGAAGAAGAAGAAGAAGAAGAAGAAGAAGAAGATGATGAGTGATGATCGGAGTTCGACTGAAAAAAAAGTACGGTGAACTACGAACGATCTTTGCGATCTCTGCTGAAAATGAGAGCAATGAAATTCAGATCTCTCGTGAAGAAGAAGAAGAAGAAGAAGAAGAAGAAGAAGAAGAAGAAGAAGAAGACGAGAATCGCAATCCAAATCTGAGTTTTGTGCGGAGGGGTAGTTATGGTATTAATTTTGTAAATACAGAGCATATAAAAGGAATCTTGGAATATTTAACGTGAAAATACTTAATTCTGGGTATTTCATAAAACTCATCCAGCGGGTGGATTTTTCATAAAAGCCCACCCCGAAATTGGGTTTCTCAGCAATTTCCAGTTTTATTTTTCTAGAGTTTCTAATTCTATTAGTTGTTGTGGGTATAACGGTTAGTAGACCTATAATTCCAAACATATAGCTTAAAGATTTACATGGATATTCAAGGTCCTCAATATGGTAGTCGTGGTCATCAGATATATATAATTTGCTTTACTTGTGTTTGATTGGCTTTTTTTTTCCATGGAAAATATTTCCATCAAAGATTTTCCACCAATTATAGTGTTTGATAGCTTATATTTTCCATGGAATTATTTTCCAAAAACTATCATTTTTCATATTTTCTTCTAAAATGGTGGAAAATGAAACTTGTCCAACCAACCCATAGGAAAATATAATTTTTCATGGACAATAACTATTTTTCGTGGAAAATAATGACAATCAAACACCCAAATTAAGTTTTCTATGGAAATTTTTTAAAATTCCATGGAATATTTTTCCTAGGAAAATAATTCAATGGAATTAATTTATTTTCCATACCTTTTCCAATGTACTTTAGTCATCCTAAATTGTGGACACGTTATAAGAAAAAATGCACTATAAACTGAAAATTTGTAGAATTCCTGTATAATCCAAGCCTCCAGGTTTGCTTGTTCAATTGTCAGAAACTGAAATTTCTGTAAAAATGTAAAAAAAATTCATGCATATATATGTCATCGGAGAAGCTTAATCTTGGTCATTGTTCGTCAAGATTATAAAACCAGTACGGCAATTCCTTCTGCTAACTTGTATTAAAGATCTACAATTTGTCAGGTGCTTCCTAACTAGTCTAGTCTCTATATAAATAATAAAGATTATTTACTTTGTATAGGAATCACTGAAGGTTCTAGCTACAAAAGTTAGCAGATCTGCTGCTGTATGGCCGAAAATGCAAATAACATATATATAGTTAACATACATATGTATGCGCCAAGGGTCTATGGGCTGTACCGGCTGATAATGCAGCAAAAACTATGGATATGGATGGGCCAGAAACACCAAGACTATCTCATAATTGACAATTTGCCATCATCATAGCCAATTCCCATCAGAATGGCAACCGGCTATTGAGTACATATATATACAATTCCCATCAGAATGGCAACCGGCTATTGAGTATATATATATATATATATATATATATATATATATATATATATATATATATATATATATATATGGAGCGGATCAAAAGTCCCCCTTAGAAAACCCCCTAAAAATCTCCCACTCTAATTCGTAATATTAATGTTAATATTAATGTTAATGTTAATGTTAATATTAATATTAATTTTAATGTTAAGTTTAATGTTAATTTTAGTATTTAATGTTAATATTAACATTAATATTAACATTAACATTAATATTAACATTAAATTACGGATTAGAGTGAGGAGGGTTTTTAGAGGGTTTTCTAAGGGGGCTTTTGATCCGCTTCCTATATATATATATATATATATATGGAAATTGCTGAGATACCTAATTTCGGGCTGGTTTTCATTAACGGATTTTTTCATACAGAGTAACAGAAATATAGGAAATTGCGGGTGGGGAGACCATTTCTCGAATTTGCAAAGAACGGGGCCGCCAACTGAGTTGGAGGGCTCTGTCACAGAAGTGATGAGCCCTCCAACTCAGTTGGCGGGCCAAGGGCTGCTCCAACCCTCCAACTGAGTTGGCGGTTTGGAGTGGGACCCACCACCAAACGTCCAGCAGCTCGCCTACTCAGTTGGAGATTTAGAGCCCGTTCTTGCAACGTTCGACCAGCTTCCCCTCCTACATAAGCAGACCAATTCTCACCATTCTTCTCTCATCCTTCCACGAGTTCTCAGAACTCTTCTCTCATCCTTCTGCCTTCAATTTTTTTGTGTCTCATGTAAAGCTCCTACAAGCTTCTCTCTACAAGACTCCTACAATCTTTTTTCTACAAGTCTTCATGGATCGTAGCAGCGTAAGAATAGTGTGTTCGCACGGAGGTAACTTGAATGGGTTAGATTATGAAGGAGGGGAAACCCAAATTTTTTTCAACTTTTATTAATAGTAGTTTTGAAATTTTACGTAATCTAATTATTGAACATTGTTCTATTCAGTACGAATTTATTATAAAATCTGTTTTTAATTCTAAATGTTTGATAGTAGATGGCGATGAAGCATGGAATTTTGTTCTTGAGATTAATTCACAATCACGATATATAAATATTTTTGTTATTCAAATATCCACGATATTTGATAATAGAAATAGTCAACCCATGAATTATTTTGTTGGTGCCAGTTCTTCCCGACAAATTGTTCCATCTTTTGAAGAAAATCATTCATCAGACGAATCTGACGATGTTGATGATGATAACGATGGAAATAGTGATAATTTAATTGAAAATATAGAATATGAGTTAGATGATAATATGGATAATGCTACAACCCCTGAATTATTTGTTGGTAAAACATTTTCTTTTCGTTCTGAATTTAGAAGTTTTATAAGTAACGTTGCAATTGAACACAATTTCAGTTGTTCAGCTAATGCTATGAACAATGCTCGTGAAATTATTTATTCTTGTGATCAACCCAACTGTAATTGGAGAGTATATACCAGATGCATTGGAACCGGAGAAATAGTTAAAATAATTACATTAGAAAGTCATCATTCTTGTTTTAGTGCACTAACAAGCGGACGCCATCAACTAGTTACCGTTGTATGGATTAAGAGCAGGATAATTGGTATAATTAGGGATAATCAATCGTATAGTGCATCACAAATAGTTAAAGATATATATAGAGAACATCGTATACATATTAGTTATTCCAAAGCATGGAGAGCCCGAGAAATGTCATTAGCTGAAATAAATGGAAGTTATGTTGAGGCTTATGCTAGTCTTGAGGAGTATGCTTTTAGAATTATGGAGACGAATCCAGGTAGTAGATGTTTTCTTAAAATTGCCGAAGATAATAGCTTTCAAAAAATTTATATTTGTTTCAAGGCGTGCATTGATGATTTTTTAAGTGGTTGTTTACTGGTTATTAGTACTGATGCTACATTTTTTTCTTCCAAATATCAAGGCATCTTATTTATTGCTTGTGCTCATGATCCTAACTATCAATTATATCATATTGCATATGCTGTTGCTGAAGGTGAAAACAGTGATTCTTGGTCATGGTTTTTAAACTCATTAAGAATATCGTTTGAAAATTCTCTTATTGATTGGATTAGAATTTCATTTATTTCGGATAAACAAAAAGGGTTAATAAATGTTGTGCAAAATATGTCCAGAAATACCTCATTTTTTGGTATTCAACATTTCAAACAAAACATGAAACAGGTTGCGAGAGAAAAGACATTTGAAAACTTGTTAGACTCGCTTGCTAGATCGTACAATCCGACGGATGCAGAACACTTGTTTGAAATAATTAAAGCCGAAAATATAACATTGTATGATTGGCTTATTGGTGTGAATGATAAAAATCGTCGTTTTGTACATTGGATAACAGCGTACGCTTCTTGTCCCCGATTAGATATTAATACTTCTAATCTTGATGAATGTTTTAACAATTGGATTAAGAGATTACGCGACAAACCAATAACAACACTCCTCGACGGCATTAGAGCGAAAATTATAACACTTCATGACAAGAATAGAAACAATGCTGAGAATATAGACACCGATTTCTGTTCGAAGATGTTGAAAATTATGAATCACATTATCAGAGAAAAGAATCATCTAGAACTATTAGGTATTGATAGTTACACATATGAAATAATAGATCGTGCAACAAGTAGAACATACATTGTACGATTAGACGTTAGATCTTGTACATGTGAGAGATGGAACCATACTTATATACCGTGTATACATGTATGTTTTGTGTGTAGATATTGTAACTTTAATATTCAAAGTTATTATCATGCTCTGTTTTCTACCTCGAACTTGAGAAGTGTATACACAGCAAAGATGGAACCAATTCCAGTTCCCTACCAGATTCAAGCTGCTTTAGTAAGAGGAGAAATCGGAGTACCAGCTATACGACGTAAAGCCGGTAGACCAAAGAAGAACCGCGTCAAGGCCCAGGAACCATCGACAAGAGAACTACGTTGCAGTAATTGTGGTGCAATGGGACACAATCGAAGGAGATGTACTAGTCAGCCAAGAGAGTGATTGAACATTGAAATATGTACTAGTCAGCTTACTTGCAACTTTAGAAAATTTGTTACAAATATAGAAGATGTACTAGATGGATTAAAAGCATTGAATATTACAATAAAACTTGTCTTACATCATGGATACAAATCTACGGAGACCCCCGATCAAGGCGTCTATAATCTCTTCGTACCGCGTCTCTTAGGCCTAGTCGACCTCTTCGACCTGCTGTATCCTCCTCCGCCTGAGTCTGGGTCGGCTGGGTAGGCTGTGGGGCTAATGGGGTAGAAATTAACTGTGTGTAGTATTCCATATCCTGGTAGTACTGACTAGCCCCCCCCCCCCCCCTCCCCCATAGTACTGATGAGTCGATCCCTCCCCATAGTACTGCTGAGTCGATCCCTCCCCATAGTACTGCTGAGTAGGCGCCCCTCCATATTACTGCTGAGTCGATCCCTCCCTATAGTACTGCTGAGTAGGCACCCCTCCATAGTACTGCTGACTAGGTTCCCCTCCAGAGTACTGCTGAGTCGATCCTTCTTTAGGAACCTCTTCTCCAGGAACCTCTTCTTCAGGAACCTCTTCTCCAGGAATCTCCACTCCCTCATCCCTCCTACGATGACGTGAGTGTCTCCGCCTTACAATAGCTGTTGGATAGTCCGACGGAAGACGAGACTGTACTGGAGGCATCTCGGGGTCCCGTCCAAGACCGAGACGATCAATACGGTCTACTAGTTCCCGCATAAGCCTGCGACTGTGCTCGAACGATTCCAGGCTAAATTGCTCTTGGAAAGATTGTTCGTACTGAACACTCTAAAATATGATATGAAAGTAGTAAATGGTAAGTTGTACAAGATCTACGTATATTTAGTTTTCAAGTTATAGTTTTGTCATACCAAATCAGATATGCCATCCACAAAAGCACGCAAACTATGATCGTCTACGGATTTACACTTGAACCTTGGCTTCTCAAATTGGTATGCTCTGTTGATCATACGAGGGGCACCTCACCATTTCCTATAATTGTAATCACCAATATCAGCATAAAAGATATTTAACACATGTTACTTAATATGTTGGAAGCTATTTCTACTTAATCAACTGAAAAAGAATTAGTAACATAGGAACTTACACTCATTTGGAGATTGGATCATCGGAGACATGTCAATCACACTAAAATTGGTCATTCGACTGTTCCAAGATTCGATCATAGCATTGATTCTAGTCCTTGCATTGGATGTAGCATAACTGATTACTGGTGGATCAGCAAAAATTATTTGTCTCATCCCGAACTGACGAAGAACACGGTCTGTCGGGTGATACATTGTGAATCGATCGTATATAACATACGATCTATGCATGCTCAAAAATATGAGGATCTTTTTATTTCTGGATCATCCGCTTTAATTGTATAAGGTGCCCAGATCACCTAATTAACGACCATGTATTAATGATAACTATAATAAATTAAATACTTTTAATCAAATAAATTAAATCGTTACCTCGCTACACTCCAATGTATCAAATTGTTCACGATATATAGTGACACCGCCTTGTAGGTACAGTGCTGTTGATCGACTACATTTGTGGACCATTGCATAGCAACAGAAAATACTCCGTAATCACTAGTCATACTAGTTACCGGTCTACCAATAGAAAAATGTTCGTATGACCAAACCTACAATAGATAAATATGGTATTAGAAATATACTAAAATAAAGATATGCTAAAGTCACTTAGAGATTTACCTGAATTAGTGAAATACATCCGCAAATACTCTTGCGATTAGTTCCAGTCACAAATTCAGTCAACATCGCGTAGAGATATGCTAGGGCAGCAGCTCCCCATGCATGACCAGTGGGTTTTATCAAATCATCTAAGAATGGTAGAAGTCTAACATTGACCGTACCGCCCGATGCATCAGGAAATAGAAAGAGCACTACAAAACAGAGCAAGTACGCTCTAGTACATCGAATAATCTGAAAAAAGACATATTAGTAAATCGAATAATCTGAAAAAGACATATTAGTAATCTAAAAATTAAGCCTTCACAATTGGTTCTAAATTAAGATACATACCCGAGTATCATCTACGTCAACGTGTTCCTCGTCGATTGTGCGATCTATATCCATGAAGTTTCCACGAAGCCATGTTAATCTGACAAAACTGCTACCTCCTATATCTGATAGAGGTGCAACACCGAGATATCTCATGATCAGATCGGGTGCAGAGGTCGTATAATCGAAGTATATGGCATCACCAGTAATAGGCAAACCTAATATGTTTGCCACATCACATAAAGTGATCGTCATCTCGCCTACTGGGAGCTGAAAAGTATTGTGGTATGGCCACCAGCGCTCTGCAAGACTAACGATAAGGTGAATGTCATGGATGAGAAACTTAATTTCATCTAAGTATTGAAATCCAAAAGACCGCATCAAAGCCTTTTAGGCGGGATTTAACTCCCAGGATCGATATCTTCTCTGTTTCCTCCAGTTTCCATGCTCTCGGGTACGTAATTCCAGGTCATGATCGAATAACTATAGATAGTTTAACTAAATTAGATATTAAAATTTCTAAATTAACAATAAATTTTTTGGACATTTAACTAAATATATTTCATATATTAATGAAATATACAAATTTATTTCAAACATACCTCTCCAGTAAATATCTTAGAATATATGTGATTTTTTCGTTCATTCTTAATCATTTCAGTAGTAGGCCCACCTGGAATAAGACCGTCATTTTCTTCATCCATCTGTCGAATAAATAATAATAAATATGATTAAAATATGAAAATCTATAATACTTTTATTACTATGAATATGAGAACATAAAAAAAATATTGCTAGTGTAAAAAAATTCATAATTTTTTCTTACCGGGGACGACTTGTCGTTTTTGCTACAAGGTTGATGTGGAAAAGTGGGAGAGAAAATAGGAGTAAGGGGGAGAATGTGTGCTGTGAAAGAGAAAGGGGGGAATCATGTGTGCTGTGAAAGAGAAGGGGGGTTAGAAATAGGAGAAGGGGGTAAAAGGAAGGGTAAACAGGGGGCTTGGTCGTCGGTCTGGGAAAACCGCAGCCCTCCAGCCTGCCTGAGTTGGAGGCTTGGCTGCCGCCCCAACCCGCCAACTAAGTTGGAGGGCTGGCAGCAAGCCGCCAACTCAGTTGGAGAGCTGTCCTCTTCAGTGCAATTTTGAAAAGTTGTCCTCCCACCCGCAATTTTGTTTAATTTTATTACTTTATATGAAAAAATCCATTTTATTAAAAACCCACCCGCATGGTGGGTTTTATGAAATGTCCAAAATTATATATTTCCACGTTAAATATTCCAAGATTCCCTTTAGATGCTCTGTATTTACAAAATTATCATTTTGATAATACCATAACTACCCTTTCGTACAAACTCAGATTTGGATTGCGATTTTCGTCTTCTTCTTCACGAGAGATCTAAATTCCATTGCTCTCATCTTCAGCAGAGATCGCAAAGATCTTTCGTAGTTCACTGTGCTTTTCTTCAGTCGAACTCCGATCATCGTTCATCATCATCATCTTCTTCTTCTTCTTTTCCGGCGATTAGGTCAATTGTGGAGAGAAGATCTTCTTATTCTTTCCATAAGAGTTAGCATCGTTTTGAAAGAAGAACAAAAACTCTTGAATCTTTATTCCTGGCAATTTTTTTCCAAAAAAAATTAGGTTTCTATCAACTGTTCTCCATCATTCTTCGTAATTTTAACACGGAGAATGACAATTCTTCATGATTTTAACACGGAGAATGACCGTTCTCCGTGATTTTATCATTCTCCGTGATTTTAACACTGAGAATGACCATTCTTCGTGCTAAAACCACGAAGAATAACCATTCTCTGTGTTAAAATGACGGAGAATGGCTCCGTGTTAAAATGACTGAGAATGGTTATTCTCCGTGTTTTGGCAATTCTCTGTGATTTATCTGTGATTTTAACACAGAGAATGGTCATTCTCCGTGATTTTAACACGGAGAATGGCAATTCTCCGTGATTTATCTGTGATTTTAACACGGAGAATGACTATTCTCCGTGTTAAAATGACGGAGAATTGTCATTTTTCGTTATTTTAACACCGAGAATGATAATTCTTCGTCAATTTAACAAGGAGAATGGTCATTCTCCGTGATATTAACACGGAGAATTGCCATTCTCCGTGATATTACAATGGAGAATTGTCATTCACCGTGATATTACCTCGGAGAATGGTCATTCTCCTGCATTTTATGGCCAGTTGAAATTTTGGAGGGCCATAACTTTTGACTGGGAGGTCAAAACGAGACACGATTTGTCGCAAAATGAGCATATTTTTGAAGAGCCTGTTATAAACCGCTTCATCGTTTGTCGGCCTTTCGAAATTTTAGAATCGCAAAAAAAATGATGTTTGGACCTCCATTTTGACAATTTTACCGTTTGTCGGCCTTTTCGAAATTTTTCGACGAGTTTTTGAAGTAAGGTTTGAAAATTTTGGAGGAAAAAACCTATATTCTAAAGAGAGCTGCATATGGAAGAAGAGGAAGAATCGAAACGTTTTTTTTTAAGAGTATGTTTCGTGGGTGTTTTCAATAAATTAGAAGGGCAAAAAGGTCATTCAGAACCCTTTTATATATTTTTAGCTAATTTTGGACACGCAATAAAATGTTATTTTGCGGTAGATTTTTCATAAAACTTTTGCAATTTTTGGGCATTTCATAAATTTTCCCTATATAGATTATCAATCATCTCTGCAATCTACCCCATTAATTGTTGCTTGGGCTCATGGGAGGATCCAAGCATATGTTGGGGTGGGTTGAGGCCCACCCCAAGTTTTTTCTTTTACTTCATTTCTCTATGGAAATTTTATTTTTGATTTTTTAAATATAGGTTAGCACACTTGTAGCCCACCCAAATTTAAGATAAGCTCATTCCAGTTATAGTTTCTGGATCCGCCAAGCACCTGCTTGGGCTATCTATCACATCTCCATCATAAACAAATTTGAAGAATATTCTACTGATCATCAGCTAGCGCCATGTTCTCCTTATAAAACTCGAAAGCCATTAGAAAATACTAGGTATCCATCCGACCTACAAAATATATATATATATATATATATATATATATATATATATATATATATATATATATATATGAAACCTGGAATTTATGGGTTGCTTGCAGTTGAATTCAAAATGTGTGCCATGTGGGATGAGATCAGTTGACATGAACTTGAAAACCATGTATTAATGGAAGTCTATACCTAACTTAATTAAAAAATAACACATTATTGACATTCAAAACAAAAGGTCTTCCGTACTAATAGAATATGTTTCATTATTTTGGATAAACAACCTCATTCAACATAAAGGATCCACATTTAAGTATAAAATAATCAAAGCCGTATAACATTGGATAAGGATATTCATAGGAAGATAATAATAACTTGTTAATTATTGAGCATCATTGGGAGGTAGTGATCGGAACTATATATTAAAAATTGAATAAACAAAGTAATTGATTGATCAGTCAATTAAGCTTGAATTTACCCAATTTTATGTTAGCATTTGAAAAAGAAAAAAAACAAGTGATGCAGGATTACAGGTTAATGGAAACTTATCTTGAAACAAAGCTTTTATACCATCTCAAAGAACTTTTTACAGACACCATATGTCATAGTTTGGTGATAATATATATATATATATATATATATATATATATATATATACCAAAAATGAGGTACAAATAAACAATAATTTTACTTAAAAATGAAATAGAAAAAGAGAGAGACAGTTATGAGTCTGCACTTGGTTGGACATGTTCTTATTTCAGCGCATACATGGGAATACAGTAATAGTGGCCAATGAATTCTGATATTTTGATATATTGGCCAAAATTCTGAAAATATTGCATTGTAAATTCTAATTTTCGTATATGCATCCAAAACAATATGACCATATTGGAACCAAGAAAAGAGAATCTCTCAACTCGAAGAAAAATCCGTAAGCAGACAAATAAGAGCATCGTTAATGAAACAAAGAGAGAGAGAGAGAGTTGACACCTACTTCTTAGGAAGAAAAAAAAGAAGGCAAACAAAGGCAGCAAAAATTATAAATAATAAAATACATTGCAGTTCAGAGTTTGTATTTGGTAGGAAAAATGATGCAACTTTTGCCTGCACTAATCATGTAAGCCAAACAACACCTAATTAAATTAATTATTTGGGCAAAAGAACCCTTTGGTACTGTACTGTATAGAGTAAATTTACTTCATAAACAGATGCTATTGAATAGGGTATTTGCCATTGGTTATGTTTTTATCAATACCCGTTAATTAAGTACCTCTTACTATTGTCCTATCAGGTTTGCATAAACAAAAACTGACATAGGCTTTAGAATGATTCTGTGAATGTCGAGTGTTAAAGTTACTGCCATTGCACCGAAACTCTAAACTTGTGGTGAGGGTTAAGTGTTATGCAAACCGTAAAGAGTCCTATTATTCCAACATTTAAGTTTCTTCAAGTTACTATTTTGATCAGAACAATAACATAATTTTACTAAGGTGCATAGGCTTGGCATATGTCAAGAAGAGATGCGACCATTGTTTCAAGCTACACTTGATCCCCATTGCAGCAATATGTGATTCTTCACTTACTGGTCACAACACTTTCTACATCTCTTTGTCACCTTATACCCTTTAATTTATTGACAGGTAGGCCATACTTCTCCCCTCTTACCCATTCCTTGACAGGTGGAACACAGTGTTAGGCGCTGTGCACTATAGCAAGGCAGAAAACGAAGGGAATAAAAGAAACTTTCTTCTTGTCAAAGTCTTCAAGCAAAGTATCAAGATTAAGATTCCCTGATTCCTCGTGCACTTCCTAGGAAAGTACATGATGTAATACATGCTTGACTAACCCTATTTTTATGTCTCTATGTTGTGCAGGTTATAAAAATCAGCAAGGGAGAAAGGTTTGCGGCACCATGTTTCTATGCTTGATTAACCCTATTTTTATGTCTCTATTTTTATGTCTCTATGTTGTGCGGCTTGACGGCGAGCGGCTTCACGACGGAAGATCTGCGGCACCAAGGGAGGAAGGCGGACGACCGGGACGGGAGACAGGACAGCTGGGAGCTGCTGACACCGTCTGGATCGGATGACGGACGGCTTGGCGGCGAGGCTAGAGAGAGGAGGAGGTCGAGGGCGCTCGACGAACGACCACCCTAGGGTTTCATACGCCCAGGGAGGAAGGGGAAGGGGAGAGGGGGAGAGAGATTAGGTTTCACACTCTAATCTCAAAAAAAAAATTAAGTAGCAAGAATTTTCTTCTCACAAATTTTCATTCATTAATTGATGTCTTTAATGTGAAAGGAACAAGCCTATATATAGGCATACAGAAGAGCAAAGTGCTATCCCACAGGCGACGTGGGACTAAAGATGTGAATAAGAAAGAAACAAATTCTCCACAAGTCATGTGGGACAAAATAAACCTAATAAAATACTAACTCAAATTCAAAACCACATGAGCAATGATGGATCTTTTTTGAGATGCTTTCTGCGTCTGTACACGTGTCGAAAATCTCGTGTGCGTTGTACGATGTCCTCATCATTCTCCCCGGGTAAGGAAGAGCTCGACTCTGTCGAAGCTGGGGCTCTACTACTCTCATAGTACTCTAATGCATCTGGATCAAGTCTTTGTAGATCATCTCGGACTAGCCAAGTGTCCTCAGACTCAGGACGACCTCTCCAACGAACTAAGTACCTGCGAATACCACCACTGCTAGTAGAAATAATATGATCATCAATAATATTTTCAATATCATGTGCTGCAGTGGGTTGTATTTCTGATAGTGGAGGTAAAGAAAGTCCCTCGAGAATAGGCTCAGGGGTAAGGCCATCAACCAGTGGGTTGTCTGGGTTAAAATCTGGACCTTTATATTCAACTAAGTCCTCAATTAAATGTGGAACTAAAATTAAATCCTTCTGGAAGGTCGAGGACAAAAGCATTATCATTAATTTTCTTCAGAATTTTGAATGGACCTGCACTTCGTGCATGCAACTTCTTGACGGTTCCTAGAGGAAACCGTTCTGGACGAATCTGAACCATTACATTATCACCAACTTTGAATTCTTTAAACCTCCTCTTTAAATCAGTACGTAATTTATAGTTGACATTATTCTGTTCAATTTGCTTGCTGATTTCTTTATGCAAATCATGGATGCAAGATGCAAATGCAGATGTTGACTCAGATACCCTATGAGATGCAGATGTAGGAATGAGGTCTATGGGATGTCTCGGTTTGTAACCATAAACTATCTCAGCTGGACAGACACCGGTAGACCTATTGACAGAGTTGTTATAAGCAAATTCAGCAATGGATAACTGTAGGTCCCAATTTTCTAGATTTTTACCAACTAATGTTCTCAACAGATTTTCCAAACTTCTATTAACAACTTCCGTTTGACCATCGGTTTGGGGGTGAAAGGCCGTGGAAAAGTGCAGTTTTGTTTTCATTTTGTGCCAAAGGGTTTTCCAAAAGTACCTCGTAAACTTAACGTCCCTATCTGACACGATGGTCTTAGGTAATCAATGTAATCGAACAACCCAATCAAAGTAAAGCTTGGCAATTCGGAAAGCATCGCTGGTTTTGGAACAAGGTATAAAATATGCCATTTTAGAAAATCCATCCACAACCACAAAAATAGAATCATGCTTCCTAACGGTCTTAGGAAGGCCTAATAAAAAGTCCATACTAATATCCTGCCATGGACGATCAGGGACAGGTAATGGTGTGTAAAGACCGGTATTTTATTTTTGTTGCTTTGCTAGCTGGCAAGTGTGACATTGTCCAACAAGCCTAACAACATCTCGTTTAATGTTCGGCCAAAAGAAATGACGTTCTACAGCTTCAATAGTCTTATTCCTCCCAAAATGTCCTGCAAGACCCCAGCATGAATTTTTCAAACAAGAAAATTTCTTAAAGATATGCTAGGGATACACAACTTGCGACACTTGAACAAATACCCTTCATGGATAAGAAAATCATCCATCTCACGAATGTTGTGATTGTTTAACAAGATAAAAATATCTTGAAAATTAGGACATGATGCGTACTCTCCCTTAATTCGTTCAAAACCGACTACTTCAGCCCCCATTTCACAAAGGAGAAATGATCGACGACTGAGTGCATCGGCAGCCTTATTCTCAACACCCACTTTATGTCGAATGGTGTAAGTGTAATCCTGTATAAACTCTACCCATCTTCCATGTCTAGAATTTAAGCTCTTTTGTGAGTTGATATACTTAAGGGCTTCATGGTCTGAAAAGATAACGAATTCTTGTGGAAGCAAGTAATGACGCCAATAGCGAAGAGCTTGTATTACCGCGTAGAACTCCTTATCGTAAGTAGAATAATGTTGTCGAGTATCATTCAGCTTCTCACTAAAGTAGGCAATTGGGTGATTTTCTTGAGATATAATTCCACCTATACCAATGCCCAAAGCGTCACAAGTGACTTCAAACACCTTCGAAAAGTCAGAAAGGCGCATGACAGGAGCTTCTACCATCCTTGTCTTAATTTTCTTAAAAGCTCTAGCAGCAGCTTTGGTCCACTTAAATTCATTTCCTTTTAAGCATTCAGTCATAGGTGCCATAATGGTACTAAACCCCTTAATAAATCTCCGATAAAATGTGGCAAGTCCATGAAAATTTCTCACATCTCGTGTGCTCTTGGGTTCAGGCCATTCCTCGATTGCCCTAATTTTTTCGGAATCAGCAGAGACTCCCTCAGAAGAGATCACAAATCCCAAAAAAATTACTTTGTCTGTGAAAAAGGTGCACTTCTTTGGATTAGCATACAATTGCTCTTTTCTCAAGACAAAACAAACTTGACGTAGATGGTCCAAATCTATGTTATCCGGACTCTCCACTTTAAGGATAAGTATCCGTGTCGACCCTTTAGGACATGGGTATGGGTATAGAATCTGTATTCGATCCTCCATAGTGACAATCGGATCCTTCATGGTAACAATCGAAAGACTGGTAGTGAAGTAGATGGTTTATTTTAATGTGGTAGTGATGTAGATAATTTATTTTAATGTGGTAATTATGTAGATAGTTTATTTTAATATGGTAGATTGATAGTTAAGTAGTAGGGGAGCTGAAGGGATGGTCCCTTAGGGACTGATTCAACTAGTTGAGTAAAGTTTACTAGTAATTTATAATTACAGGTTGTCTTTTTACGAAACCTTAGTCATATTCCCGTACCCGTACCCAAAATTTGGATCCTTTTTAGCCGAGTCCGTGTGTCCTTCAATTATGAGTTTGAAGGACCCGACTCTTGGATATGTACATGTACCCGACACCCGTACCCGAGTCCAGGTAACATAGGTCCAAATGTTGCTCACGAGATTGGCTACAAATGAGGATGTCGTCAAAGTATACGACCAAAGAGTGTCCCATAAAAGGTCGTAAAATTTGTGTCATCACTAGCATGAATGTACTCGGAGCATTACTCAACCCGAAGGGCATAACCATCCACTCGTATTGGTCATCTTTCGTCTTGAAGGCAGTTTTCCACTCATCACCCGGTCGGATGCGAATTTGATGATAGCCACTTTTGAGATCAATCTTAGAGAAGATTGTGGCTCCAGACATCATGTCTAGCATATCATCTAACCGAGGGATCGGAAATCGATACTTAACGGTGATCTTATTGATGGTACGACTGTCTACGCACATGTGCCAAGTACCATCCTTCTTGGGTGTCAACAAGACAGGTACTGCGCAAGGGCTCAAACTCTCTCGTACAAATCCTTTCCTAAGCAACTCGTCAACTTGTCTTTTTAGTTCCGCCTGTTCATTTGGGTTCATTCGATAATGTGGCAAGTTGGACAAACTTGTTTATGGTACAAGATCAATTGCGTGTTGAATGTCACGCATCGGGGGTAAGTTATCGGGAAGGTCTTTAGGAAAGACATCAAAAAACTCCTCTATTACAGGAAGGATCTCGGTAAGAGTCAATCTGTCGGGGTTTTTAGGAACTTCACGGGTGGTGAGCATAAAGATGGGTGTTCCTTTGGTAATTTCACGAGTAATCTCTTTCGCACCAATTAAATTCAACCCCTTGGGTTGCTTATCTGGACTGGGTTGCGGTTCATTAATTTTCGGTTGTATAGGATGAATCTTGATTTTCTTTCCATTATGCTCAAACATTACCATGTTGGAACGGCCGAAAATATGAACATCATTATCGTACAACCATGGTCTCCCTAAGATTATTTGACCTACGTCCATTTCCAAGACATCACACCAAATCTTGTCCTTATAGATTACAAATTGAAGCGGAACAAGACACCTTTCTTGGACTTGGAGGACAGTGTCGTTGATCCAAAACACCTTATAAGGACTAGGATATAGAACTGCTTTAAGGCCCACTTTAGATACTGCAGAAGCGAAAATAGCATTAATGCAACTACCACTATCTACAATTACCTTGCAGTTCTTATCTCCAATCCTTGTAAAAGTGTGAAAGATCGTGTGTCGTTTCCAGTCATCGCTAACCTTAGGTTGAGACAAGGCGCACCTAACAACAGCTAATGTAGGAGACCCTATGTAACCTAAGACAACGTCATTTCCTTCCTCAAGATATTATGCATCTTCATCAATGTGATAAACGTAGCCCTCATCATCGGGTACTGACTCCTCTTCAAATTGTTCCTCAAGTAAATTGATCTTAAAAGGACTAGAACAATTTGCAGCGATATGTCCATACCCTTAACATTTGTAACACTTTACGTTTGGGCCAATCTTTGAGAAATCATTCTCAATACTCTTGCCTTTTGTACACCCTAGGGTGGGGTGGATTGGAAATAGTTCGATTAGGGTATTGGTTTGTTGATGACCGTGAACCTTGTTGACGAAAATCTTGACTCCTAAAACTCGAATGTGACTTAACTTCATCTAGATCTTGAACTAGGGCATAAGCTCTCTCTAATGTGTCGATGTCTCGTGCAAACAACTCAGTTTTTAAGTCAGTTCGTAAACCTGTTCTAAACCTAGATAGGATTTGTTTAGGAGTCTCACTTTCGATAGTACTACATCTTACCATGAATTCATCATATTTTGCTACATACTCTTTAGCCGACATGTTTCCTTAGAGTAAGAGGTTCCACTGATCTAATAAACGGAAATAATAGGAGGGAGGGAGGTATTTTTCTTTCAATTGTTGTTTTATTTCAGTCCAAGTCCTCACAGGCAACTCACCTCTTATTTCTCTCAAGTGTTCTATATTAGACCAATACTGACTAGCTTGGCCAGTCAATCTCATAGCAGCAAATTTTACTTTTCTTTCCTCGGTTAAGGTATACCACTTAAAGTAGCGATCCATACCTTTGAGCCAATCCAAAAAATATTGTGGGTTTGAATTTGCCGTCAAAGGTCGGCGCCTCAACTTTAATACTCCTCAAATATTGCTCGTCGGGATCATATCGTTGTGGTCGATAATTTTGGTTTCGTCGTGGGGAATGAGAACCCCCCTGGTCGTAGTCAACTTGATGGTCATACTCATTCCTATGAGGTGTATGACTACGCACTCTCACTGTGTCATCACCCTACGACTTCGTGCTCTCTCAATTCTGACGACCCTATCATTTGTTTTATTTTGAAATTTAGTTAAGGCTTCATGGGTCGCGCGACACTCTTGAGCAATGGTACCCATTTGTCCCATCAACGCATCTAACTTTTTAACTAACTCGGGGTCCATACTGTCCTTAGCTGAGCCGCGTGTCAAATGCAAAGGGTTACTTGACTCTTGGGGTGAATGACTAGTTTCGTCTAACAAATATGAATGACCATATCGTGTAGGCATGCACTACCTAAACCTAAATGATTGTTTTAATGCAAATGTATTTTTTTCTCTTTTTTTTATATCAAATGAAATACTAAACTCTAAAATGCAACTTTTTTTTAATTAGCTCCTAAATCTTTCAGGATTAAGTGAATGGACATCTTTAGTGGCACAAGTCTTACTGATATCAGATCACACCACAACCGCTTCCTTCAAAGACCTAATGAGCTCCGTCTGGCCGGCAACCCCGAGTCACTGGCACCAGAAGTCCTTAAGGCCAATGTCTAAATCAATTTTAAATTTAGTTCAATGTGATTTGTGGGTTATGGATAGGTGATGAAATCCCGACCATATCTTGTAGGAGTTTTGTCCTTAAAATAATTTATGCAAATGATCTAAATGCACGAACCATGCTCTGATACCAAATTGATGTAATACATGCTTGATTAATCCTATTTTTATGTCTCTATGTTGTGCAAGTTATGGAAATCAGCAAGAAGAACAAGAATCAATGACAATCTATGAAGAACAACTAATTAAGTAGCAGATCTAAAATTCAATGTTGGAATATCAATGGTCTTCTTTTAAGAAGAAGCATAGTGACATTTGCAAAGCTTGTATTCGTGATTCATTAGAAAATTAATGTAATAAATTATACTCAATTTTAGTTCCAAATTTAATATCGGTTCTTTAGCAAATATAATGTCCTTTATCAAGCAGATTCGTTCCTCACAATCAAAACAGCCATGAATGGTTGAAAATATTAAAGAGGTCTTTTTTTATTCTAACAGTGATGATTTCGCAAATATTATAGAAATTGGAATGGTGCACCTGGATCTTTGGATAGGAAGAAGGATGTTGGTTGCCGGATCTGCGCGACGGTAGATGGACGGCCTGACGACGTGCGGCTTGACGGCGAGCGGCTTCACGGCGGAATGTCTGCGGCACCAAGAGGTGGACGACCGAGACGGGAGGCAGGACAGCTGGGAGCTGCTGACACCGTCTGGATCGGATGGCGTAAGGCTTGGCGGCGAGGCTGGAGAGAGGAGGAGGTCGAGAGCGCTCGACGAACGACCACCCTAGGGTTTCACACGCCCAGGGAGGAAGGGGAAGGGGAGAGGGGGAGAGATTAGGTTTCACACTCTAATCTCAAAAAAAATTAAGTAGCAAGAATTTTCTTCTCACAAATTTTTCATTCATTAATTGATGCATTTAATGTGAAAGGAGCAAGCCTATATATAGGCATACAGAAGAACAAAGTGCTATCCACAGGCGATATGGGACTAAAGATGTGAATAAGAAAGAAACAAATTCTCCACAAGTCGTGTGGGACAAAATAAACCTAATAAAATACTAACTCAAATTCAAAACCACATGAGCAATGATGGACCTTTTTCGAGATGCTTTCTGTGTTTGTACACGTGTCGAAAATCTCGTGTGCGCTGTACGATGTCCTCGTCTGTACAAAATTGGATCATTGATGCACTTCCTATGGGAAATACCAAATTGAATCATTGAGATATATAATGTGAGGTTTAAGGTTAGGAGGCCAAATAAAAAATTAAAATAAAAGGATCCACCGGAAACTATTATTCTAGTGCAAGATACAATGACAAATTGCATTTAGGAGAAATATATTTCCGATATAAAACAAATCGTCAGTCACACTTGATGATCTTGGGTTGCCAACACCTTTTTCGTGAGTGTTGCTTTTCTTTTCTTTTCTTTTTCACTGAGTCATAATCATCTTGTGCATCATAGATCTATATATCTTGCGTGCACAGTTCACTTGTAGCAGTCATGCAGTAATATCAAACTATTCCCGGTTGAAATCAGATCCTAAAGTGAATATGGAAATAACTTGGTATTCTGATCATTAAATTCTACGTCTGATTAAACATATAATACAGGAAACTCATTTGATATTCAGATCCGTAAAGAAGGAAAAAAAAAAAAAAAAAACTAGATAATAAGTAAAAATAGTTTCCCCCTTTGCTTTCCAACATCTCTTTTGATTAATTTTGTCAACCAAATGGGTCTCTTAAGGGTTACGTGATTGTGACGGAAGATTAACTGCACAGCACTCCTTTACAGGGGCGGCCCTGGCCCAGGACAGGCCGGGCGACGGCCCAGGGCCCCCCGACGAAAGGGGCACCAACATGGATCTATCTACAAGAGGACTAGTACTTATCATGTGCTCTTCTTAACATAAAAATATTGTAGTGTATTGGTTTTAATGCTAGACTTTTGCTTTAGAGGTCCTTGGTTCAAATTTTGGTGAAAGCAAGTTTTTGTTACACTTACATTTTTTTTTACATTATGTATAGGGGGACCCTTTTTGAAAGTTTCGCTTTGGGTCCCCATCAACTCAGGGCCGGCCCTGCTCCTTTAAGCTAACTTCTCTAGAATCTGGACATACTTCACCAATAAATCCGTGCTACAAAATCAAAAGAGGGAAATTGACAAAAATATGTTCTTTACTTTCTACCAATAATATTGTTCATAGAAGGGTGAAAATGCAAAAGCTCCATGTTGACGTTGGTCTCTCTCTAATGATATCCATCTGTGTGTAAAACGTGTTTCTCTTGTACAGAAGCCAATTTTGACCACTATACTAGTAAGCAACTTCTTAATCTTCATATTCTTCTCTGGAAAAACCTCCGGGGAAAAAAAAGAAAAAACGGAAAACAAACCCGAGTAGCTACGTGGCAGCTCCTGATTGGCCCAAAACAAAATCAGCTCCCTCCACTTACGTAGGCCCCAAAAAACCGGCCAATCATAGACGGACACGTGTCCACAGTTTCAGCTGCGGTTCAAATCCTCAGTCTTTGTATGCAGGGGTCACAATAACAATATATTTAGTAATAACAGAAAAGTTAAAACACACAGATGAATAGAACTAGAATAAGTGATGTGAAAAGTTCCTAACACAGAGTTACATGCGATTTATGACTGCACAAAATCGGGAATCATCATCATCATCATCATATATATATATATAGAAAAATTCTACAATACATCCCATGAAAAAAGTTGTATCGATACATCCAAAATCTGACAATCTGAACCATTGGATGTTGATCCAATGGTTCGGATTGAGATCAAAAGTCAAAATCAGCATTAATGCTGATTCAGATTAATAGAGTAGGGAACATCATTTAATGCTGATTTTGACTTTTGACCTCAATCCGAACCATTGGATCAACATTCAATGGTTCAGATTTTGAATGTACGATACAAATTTTTTCATGGGATGTATTGTAGAAGGACCCTATATATATATATATATATATATATATATAGCAAATGAGCTCTAGCCTAGTGGTTAAGAGAGATGCATGCGGCCCGAGTGGTCAGGAGATCGATTCCCGGTGGGAGCGTTTGCAACAATTACCTACTTTCAATATATATATATATATATATATATATATATATATATATATATATATATATATATATATATATATATATGGTCCTTCTACAATACATGAGATGTATATATTTCATAATATAAGGACCATATATATATATATATATATATATATATATATATATATATATATACATCTGATGTATTGTAGAAGGACCATATATATATATATCTACAATACATCAGATGTATATATATATATATATATATATATATATATATATATATATATATATATATATATATATAATAAGTGATGTGAAAAGTTCCTAACACAGAGTTGCATGCGATTTATGACTGCACAAAATTGGGAATCATCATCATCATCATCATCATCATCATATATATATATATATATATATTTTGGAAAAAGGATAAATTTTATTCCAAAAGTAAAGCATAATTTTACAACATACAATCAAAGTGGGACTCCCACTCATCAATTTTCCATAGCATTTACATCAAAATCGATGTTATGAAGAAAGTCTACCGGAGGGGTGACCAGCCCCTCAAATATCCGACAATTTCGTTCCCGCTAGACATGTCAGACTGAAGCAGCTAGACAAACTCTGGCGGTCCGGAACCAGTCCTGCCCTCGACCCCTGCTATCCCGGAGCACCGTGATGATGTCCCCAATTCCCTTCCCGGAGACGCACACTCCCAACACTCTACTCTGCTCCAACCAGATATGCCAAGCCAGTGCGCACTCGAAGAAAATATGCTTAATAGATTCATGTTCCATACAACATAGCACACACTTGGGGTCCGGAACTGGCACTCCAAACGAACTCAGGTGATCCCTAGTCAAGAGGCGGCCCAGTAGAAGCTTGTAGACACAGAGCTGCATCTTCCTGGCCAGACCCTTGCACCAAACGAACTCGTAGTCAGGACTCAGAGGGAAGGTGCGCCGAATGAGGTTGTAGCAGCTTCGAAATTGGAACTCCCCAGTTTTTGGAGTTGCTCCTGACGGCTCCCAAATCCACCGATCAGCAAGCAAAGCTGGATCAATGACAATAGTACTAATGATCCCACCCAGCTCCTCAGTAAACCGATACGACTCCGACCTCCACTCCCCATCGCGAATGATGCGACTACACGTCAAACCACGCCTGTCCTCCTAATGAGTCGGGGCTCCCCTGATGTCCAAAAGCGAACGCTGATCTATCCAAGGATTCCGCCAGAGGTCTGTTCCAGACTCATCCTTCATGACCTTTCGGATTGCAGATTTGAGCACCCCCTGTGTCGTAGGACAGTCTTGAACGTGACTGAGTGATTGTTGTCAGTAGCACACGTCCAAAAATTGTCCTGCTTCACGTATCTGCTGTGCATCCAGTCCGTCCAGAGAGACCCCCTGTTGATGAATCTCCAAGCCAGCTTAAGCGCGGAGGCCTCCCTAATCTCCAGCAACGACCTGAGCCCCACTCCTCCCTCCTTCCTGGGTCGACAGAGCTGCTCCCAGGAGATCGCATGCATACCCCCTCCAAATGAAATCTGCATATAGTCGCTCCACTTTCCGAATAGTGGCAACATATAGGAGGATGGACTGTAGCCAGAAATGGGCCACAGCCGAAATCACCGATCTAACCAGCTCGATGCGTCCACCAAATGACAAACCGGCAGCTTGCCAAACTTCCACTCTCCTCTGGACATACTCCACCAGACTATGGCAGTCCTGATCCCGCGCATAGTTGACTGTGAGAGGCACTCCTAAGTATCGCACCGGAAGATCACTCCTCGCGATACCCAACACAGCGGCCCGCTCCTCCTTCTGGGGACATAGGGAGCTGAAGTAAACCCGACTCTTATCCTTGTTCATCTGGAGGCCCGAGAATGAATTCAATTCTTCCATAATCGCCGCAAGTGTCTGCAAGCCCTCTGTCGATGGCTGGATGAACACCAATAGATCATCTGCATATATAAGGTGGGTAACTGGGGGGGTCCACCCTCCGAAACAAAGGAACCAGCCTCCCCCGGTGCACTGCCAGGTCCATCAGGCATGTGAAGTATTCCATAACAAGCGCGAACAGGTAAGGGGACAGGAGGTCACCTTGCCTAAGCCCACGATATTATATATATATATATATATATATATATATATATATATATATATATATATATGGTCCTTCTACAATACATGGGATGTATCAATACATCCCAAACAATTGTATTAAAAATGCATTGGAAATTGTGAAAGATGTTTACTTTGACTTGGACTTTAATCTGAACGATTGGATCAACATCCAATGATTCAGATTTGGGATGTATCGATACAAATTTTTACATGGAATGTATTGAAAAAAATTTCATATATATATATATATATATATATATATATATATATATATATATATATATATATATATATATGAAGGATCAAGATCCCCACACTTTTTGCATCCCCAAGCATCTCCCCTATTTTACACCGTTGGATGGTGCTTTAAGTCATCTGATTTACCAATGGTTAAGATTAGATGACTTAAAGCACATCCAACGAATATGAACATAGAAATGCATAGGAATACAAAAAGTGTGCGGATGCCTATTCTCTTATATATATATATATATATATATATATATATATATATATATATATATATATATATATATATATATATATATATATATATATATATAGAGAGAGAGAGAGAGAGAGAGAGAGAGAGAGGGTTAGCTGCAACATGTATTGTATGTTATATTACAAAGACAGGCAAGTTACATCGATTTCTTCGAATAATAATGAAAGCAAGAACGATAGTACTAAACAAATGGGTCTTCCTTCCATTATTACTTAGTCACTTAATATATATTACATACTCTATATAAAGGGTCAAAGATGAGAGGCCTCATCTTTATTGAAGTAGCACAGCAATACTTGCTAAGTTGCTTTCCTATATAAATGGGGAGTGAGTAGTACTAGTACCTACGCCACCACCCAAGAAAGAAAAGAAAGCACCTACAGGCTAGCCAGGGTCTCCATTAATCCATGGCCATGGCCATGCCCTTCCTTGCTTCCCTTTCCTTCCTTACAAAGTCAATCTTTCATAAGCTCCAAATACGCTTCCTCTCCTTGAGAAAAGCTCTCCATTTCCAAGCATCATGGTCCTATCGACTTATTCTCTCCTACGTGCACCCCCTCTTCTTCCACATAATTTACTTCCTCTCCACCTCATTTATTGGATTCCTATTACTAGAGCGGATTCGCTTTAGAAATCCCGCAAACAATAAGCCCAGGGCCATCGATATCTTCTTCACCTCCGTCTCCGCCGCTACCGTCTCCAGCATGTCGACCGTCGAAATGGAGGTCTTCTCGAACCCTCAGCTCATCGTCCTCACCGTTCTCATGCTTATAGGCGGCGAGGTGTTCACTTCCGCCCTCGGCCTCCTCTTCAAGAAGGCTCAACTCAAGCGCCGGTTAATGGCGCATGTTGAGCCTACCAGCTCGGCCAACGTTCCAATTGAGCCCTCCAATACTGATCATCATATAGTCGTCTTCCGGACTGCCTCATTCCTGTCGAAAGAACTGAAATATAATTCCACGAGGCAGTTAGCCTATGTTCTAATAGCCTATCTTGTAGTTCTACACGTCGCTGGTTCTATATCGGTTGTGTTGTATATGAGGATAGTATCAAGTGCAAGAGAGGTGTTAAGGGAGAAGGAGATCAGTATCTCGACCTTCTCGGTATTCACCACAGTCTCTTCTTTCTCTAGTTGTGGGTTTATTCCTACCAACGAGAACATGATCGTCTTCAAGAAGAACACAGGCCTACTATGGCTCATCATACCCCAAGTTCTTCTCGGTAACACGCTGTTCCCTTCCTGCCTGAGACTTGTCGTTTGGATCCTGAAGAGGTCGACGAAAAGAGTCGAGTTCGACTACCTGTTGGAGAGTTCCGAAAACATTGGATACTACCACTTTCTTCCTCACCGGCATTCTGTTCTGTTGGCCCTCACTGTTGTTGGGTTTCTGGTGGTCCAGCTCGTTCTGGTTTGCTCCATGGAGTGGCACTCTGAGGCATTCGCAGGCTTGACTTCTTATCAGAAACTTATGGGCGCGTTATTTATGTCTGTGAACTCGAGGCATACTGGTGAATCCACCGTCAATCTCTCACAGCTATCATCTGCAATTTTGGTTCTGTTTGTCCTGATGATGTATGTCATCTCTCTCTCTCTCTCTCACACACACACACACATATTTTACATGTGTAGCTAGGTCAATTGAGTTACTAAGGCTAACATAATTTACTGTCAACCGTATACATCTCAGAGAAGCAACACTGCACCTTCTAATTTTTTATTTAAAAAATGTTACTCTACATCATTTTAGAGTTCTGAGAGGGGATGAATTTATCAAATCAAATCAAATGTGAATATAAACTTGAGCTATGTTCTGTCATCTAATGGCAGGAGATGCATCTAAAAGTCGGGTCACTTCCTTTTGTTGACATATGAAAACCTAGAAATAGAATTTACTTTTGTTCGATTTTACTTCTTTCAAGAAAATATTCTCCTCTCTTATAATAGCTGATCAGTGAAACATACATGAACAACTGGCGAATTCCTCATTTATTTCTTGATCAGCAACTGCTCAGATGCAAGCTTAAAGGGAGGAGGGCAAATATAATCAGTACCACAGTTGATCTGAAAGCTCTCTAGATCAAGCAACAAACTTCGACAACCATGTTGAGGTAGGAATAATGACATTAGTAACTGAAGTGAAAAAAAAAAAAAAAAAACTCAGTAAGGCTCTAAGCTTTGTGGTCTTGGGTTATCTTCTACTGTCCCATATCTTAATGTCTCAAATTTATTACCACATCTTCCTTTGCAATAGTGAGTTTTCTCCAAATAAAGTAAACACAGTCCCCTTGAAAAAAAATCCTATGTATTTTATCTCTAATATATAATTCTTCTAGTCCTCGATCAGGAACACGCTATTCCAACCCTGCTTGAGATTAACTATATGGATCTTGAAGAGATGTATAATGAGAGAAGAGTTTGACTATACGTTGAAGAGTAGTAGGAAGTTTGGATTATGTCCCTTACTTGCCAATTTCCACACAATCATGTTGGTTTTCACACTTGTTGGGTTTATAGCAATCCAATACATACTCTCTGGGCATTAAAGGGCTCGTCAAAATATTGGGCATGCTGCTGAATCCATGATTGACATGTGACCTTGGATTCCTCATGGTGCATACTGGGCCGGTTAGCCCGATACCCGACCCAGGCCCGGACCGGCCCGCGGTCAAATCGATCCCGGACCGGCCCGGCCCCCCACCCCCCAACGGGTAGGGTCGGGCCGCCTCCCCCCAGCCCGAGCCCGGCCCGGCCCGGCCCGGCCCGAAAAATATATTTTTTTTAACAGGTGTAGGCCCGGCCCGAAGCCCGGCCCGGTTGGACCGGCCCCAAAATTTTAATAATTTAGCAAAAAAAAAAAAATTACAAAATTTTCTTGAAAAAATTTTAACAAAAAAAAGTTAAATAAATTAAGGAAAATTAAATAAATTAGCAAAAAAAATAAATTACAAAATTTTTTTGAAAAAAATTTAACAAAAAAAAGATAAATAAATTAAGGGAAAAAAAAAAAACCCATCTAAACCGGGCCGGGCCGGCCCGGTTCAACCGGCCCCAACCGGCCCAAACCGACCAAGGCCCGGCCCGGCCCGTGGACCGGTTCGGCCCGGACCGGCTGCACCATGGTCCGGTCCAGTGAGCCGGGCTGGGCTTACATGTGCTGAACCGGGCCGGGCCCGGCCCGGCCCGTTTGGACCTAAGTGCCGGTCCAGGACCGGCACGAGCCCGGTCTGGCCCGCCGAATTCGGCCCGTGGGCCGGCCCGGACCGGACCGTTTGCAACATGATGGATTCCTATAGCATCATGATGTTATACTCTCCTGCCCTGATATGTTTCATAAACAGAGTAGAACAAGCAGAATAATTGCACGACCCCAACAAACAAACATTCAATATAAACCTATTGTTACATTCACGTAGTAGAACAGACAATCATTAAGTACAAACTTTTTTGTGTGTGGTGTTCACGAGAAAAATTCACGATAATGTGTTTCGACAAATCAGCAATAAATAGTCAACATGTAACATCAAGAGAATGGTTCAATAACTCTGTTTCTACGTAAATAAATTCTATCACAATGTCCTAATGTTCTAAGTGAAGTTTGTAGATTATCGCATTTTGTGACTCAATGTATTAACATTTTCAGGTATCTTCCTCCTTACACGTCATTTTTACCTGTACAAGACGAGGGACGCAATTCAAGTACTGCCAGTAATGACAAAAAGAGCGTAGGATTGATCAGGAGTCTTCTCATGTCACAACTCTCGTACCTGACCATCTCTGTCATTCTCATTTGCATCACCGAGAGAAGAAAGCTTTCAGAGGATCCTCTAAACTTCAACGTCTTAAACATAGTTGTTGAAGTGATCAGGCAAGAATCCTTTCATCTATCAAAGTATTGATCCTCAATTAACAGAACTACATCTCCTTGTGCAAATTGACGGGGACGTCAGTAGTCCACAACTTGCTTGATCAATGAGCAGAAATTCAAGATTTGAAATTCATTATAAAATTTTGTCTTGATAGCCTATAATTTACCTGTTCCTACAAAATCAGATCAACCAAACTTAACAGCTGAAACTTATTTAATCAAAAACATGTTTGCAGCCATATAGAAACTAGCATAGCCCATAACAAGTCCATCCATTTTCCTTCACGTCTTAAATGAATCGCTAAAATTAACATCATTCATATTTTAGACTTTATTCTCATATGAACTATAAAAAACAATGCAGTGCATATGGAAATGTGGGATTCTCGACTGGCTATAGCTGTGATCTGCAACTGCGGCCCAACGGGAATTGCAAGGACACATGGTATGGATTTGTGGGTAGATGGAGCGCCAAGGGAAAAGTCATTCTCATCTTTGTCATGTTCTTTGGGAGGCTTAAGAAGTTCAGCATGGATGGTGGTAAAGCTTGGAAGCTAGGTTAAAGATACTGATGTACAAATGTTATCTTCCAAATTAGCCACCGGACATGACGTCGTACAAGTCTAAGTTCCATTTGTACAAGGCATGAATGTGAAATTGAATATTTATTCCATGATAGGGTCGATACATCGGAAAAATAAGCAGAAAACCAAATGACAACAGAGATACATGAGATAAAACTTTGGCTAAATTACAACTTGATACCCTAAACTATTCAAGTTTTTCAACTTAATACCCGCAACTTTGATATGTATCAACTTGATATGTATCAACTTGATACCCTAAAAAACATAAATGACGAAACTATCCCCGACCCCCCCCCCTCTCTCTCCAACCTGTTTGGGTTCATATCTCCTATAACATATTTGGATCTTCAATCATTTTTCATTTTCTTACTGAGGCATAAGAATGAGATCAATAGTCCTAAGGATCTTGTGCTCCACAAGTCAGCCTCCTCGCCTACTATATCTTATTCGTATTAGTTGACCTAAGCCGCACCATTATTGCTGGGGTTGGGCTCGGCCTCCGAACCGTACGTGGGACGAGTTTCTGCCTCATACAGCTCGGGCCGAAGACCGGAGGAAGTTGAGGAGAGATGGGGAGACCCAGCTGCTGCCGGTCGGGACGGACAGGAAACGGGGCGGGGATAAGCTTGTGAAGAAGCAAGCTTTTTTCAGAACCTCACCCCCAAAAAACCTACCCTATAGCGCTACGCGTTCTTTCAATTCCATCCCAGTCCATTCCGGGATAGGCGGCTAATACTAATCTCATAAGTGCAGTAGTCATGGAGGCAATCTTGTGCTTTCCTCTCATGGTTTTGTAACTTTGTCCTCCCCCAGAAAATTAGGACCAATGTCCATTTCCAACATAATTTTCTCATCAGACATCTCTTCCCCTTTTGAAATCTGCCTCAGGTTGATGATGATGGAAGCTGGTGAATACATGGTCTCGGTCCTTTCACATGCTACTTTGGTTTCCTATATAAGAGCATCTCCAACCCTATTGTCTTGTTAAGTGTTGTGAGTCTTAGGTGGCTCCTATGTGGCATGAGCCACAAGACAATGTCTTATTTATGTGGCAAAATTATATCTCAAAAGATAATGAGATAGAAAAACTCTCTCCAATGCAAAAGTATTGAGGAGACAATAAAAAGTATTTTTTCCAACTTCCAAGGCAACTCCTCCACTTCTTCAACTTTTTTATAAATATTTCTACACTTCTTCAACTTTTTTATAAATATTTCTATTCATAATTGATGATGTGGAGACAAAGTCATTGTGAGGTGCATTGTCTAGATCTAGACAACCAACTTCACATTCTCCTTGCCATGTCATTGTCATGTCAACTTCATGTTTTATTCTACATTTGCATTGGAGAAGAATTTTTTGAATAAAAGTTTGTCATTCCTATGTGGCAACCATTTTTTCTAAACTCACAATAGGGTTGGAGATGCTCTAATAAGGATGTCAGTAATCTTCATCTCTCTTAAATAGAACAACAAGAATGATTGCATGGTCCGCAGAAAAATAATCAACATGATTTTTTTGTTCATGTGTCTGTCTTTTGTATGACATACAAATATTGTTATAGATTAACAGTAAATAAAAGTTGACAGAAAGAATCAAGAGATTGGAAATTCAATATCAAGCATCCCATAATTTTGTTTCTATCTAAATGGTCCATTACCTATCCTGCTGCATCATGTCTTAATTCCTTTTGTCTTATTATATAAGCTTTTCAGGTATCTTCCTCCTTGTAAGTCATTTAACCTGTCAAAGATGAGAGATGCAATTCACGCAGTGACGACAACAAGTTCTTGGGTTTAATTAGAAGTCTTCTCATGTCACAATTCTCATACTTAACCATCTTTCTCATCCTCATTTGCATCACTGAGAGAAGAAAGCTCTCAGAAGATCCCCCAAACTTTAATATCTTGAACATAGTCGTTGAAGTGATCAGGCAAGAGTCCTTTCCTCTGAAAAAGTAATAACTCTCTACACTAACATACATCCTCATGCTACATCACTTTTTACATGAACTAGGGCAGAGGTAATCTTCCTAACAATCTCAATGACTAATTTGAATTATGGGCTAGCCAAGCTCAAAACCAACTGGGACGCACTAGTCAATAACTTGATGTTCAAATGAATTTACTGAAGAATTGAACACAAACGCACTATTGGATTATTCATATAAAAGTTAGCCTAGTAACTTCAAATTTACTATTTTCACAAAATCAGACCAACCAACCTATTCAATCCAAATCATTCTTGCGGATATACAAATGCACTTTCCTCCCTTTTTCTGATGAATCATGAAAAAATATCATCAGTTCATGTTTGAGATTATATACTTACCTCAACTGATAAAAACAATGCAGTGCATATGGAAATGTGGGGCTCTCAACTGGCTAGTTGTGAGCAGCAACTGAGGCCTGACATCAATTGCAAGGGTGTATGGTATGGATTTGTAGGGAAATGGAGCACCCAGGGAAAGTCATCCTCATCTTTGTCATGTTCTTTCGGAGGCTTAAGAAGTTCTGCATGGATGGTGGTAAAGCTTGGAAGCTAGGTTAAGGCACAGTGAGAATCACCATGTACATAACATTGCCTCCAAATAGAGTCTGTATATATAGCAAGCGATACCTGACAACATGCTTCCAAGTGATGAATATAGCGGGGCCTTTGTTTGAGGTTTCCTTGCATATATAGCATGAGAAAATCCAGCAGCAGAGTCTCTAGTTGCTGCTCTTTTCCGAAGGCTTCATTCAATTAAAGTAACCATTTAGAAGAGTATAGGCCTCGTTTGGTTCACGGAAAGGAAATGAATTCCCTTGTATTTTCCATGGGAATGAGAAAGTAGGATTCCTGTCACATTTCCTTTCAGTTGTTTGGTAAAACAAGGAAACTATCTAGGAAAGGAAAGCAAAATATAACAATGTTCCAATAATATCCTTATCTTTTAAAATAAAAATAATATTATAAAAATAACATTAATGGTAAAATAAGCAATGACACATGGTTACTTTTGTCATAACTTTTGTAATAAATGTTGGAAAAGGAGGAGGGAAAATCAATCCCATGGGTCTTGAGTGGAACCATATTCCCACCAATTTTCCCCCTTGTCAGGAAATTGATTCTCAAGTTTGTGGCTACCAAACAAAAGAAAGAAACAACATTCCTTTCTTGCTTCCTTAAATCCGTGAACCAAACGAGGCCTATGTGCCCCTTCCTAATCCACTCCTGATTCCGTAATGCTACTTCCTATCTGTCTCCTTTTCTGGAATTCTTGTATTGAGGATTCTCAAACCAAAAAATGAATCAGATGAACCTAAGGACTTAAATCTATTGCTTATGTCTATATCTGCTGTATCAAGCACTGCAACTAGTTGTTGACTCCACCTCTATGCTCGGCATCCAATTCATAAAGTCCAAGCTCATGAATTGCTCATGTCTATGTTAGTTGTTGACTCCACCTAAATGATCAAGTTGAGGTCTGTTGAAATTTGAAAATACTGTAAGCAATCTCGAAATCGGATCCGTTTTCACAAGGTATAAAATGGATGACATAAATCACAAGTCCGCAAAGCATAACCTATTGAATATTTGCATTTTATCAGAACGGCCACCTCATACACGCTATTGGGAGCAGTTTTATACCCCTCTGTCAGTGCCTATTTTTTGTCCCAAGTGCAATAGATGTTTTGAAGAGAAAGGGGATTCAGATCTCTATTGTTCTCCATTTTATTTTATTTTCAAATCAGCCTCTTCATTTTCAAATTGTGGCTTCACTCAAACAAACGAGGACACGATGATATTCAAGAAGAATGATGGTGATAAGCCCCAAAAGTTCTTGTAGGGAACTCCTTACATCCTCCAGGGCTGATGATATGGTCCTAATGAAACTTAGAAAAAAGGGATAGGTTTATTTCCTCACAAAAATGGAAAATGTTTGATTATATTCTTCTCCAAAAACCTTGAGGCATGAAATTCAGTATTGTGCCCATGTCGCGTGTCCTGATGTCCATATCCTATTGTGCAGTATTAGTGTCTATCAATGTAGTCCTTGCATCATAATCTAAGTGAATCATCCATCCATTCATTTTAGCACTCTGATTGTGTCTGCTAAGTGTTAGAGGTATTTTTCATTATTTAGTATAATGGGTTTTAGTCCCACATCGGGTAGAGTAAGAGGAGAGGAGGTTAGCCTCTCCTATATATATGTAGTTCCACTGCTTTAATAAAGTTCATCCATTATTATTATTCTCTATTTGGTATCAGAGCAATAATAATATAAAAAATTCCTTTCTTCCCTCCACAAAAACTTCACTTTTGTTAGAGTTATGGACACAACTAGTTTGATGAATCATGCCACGATCAACACAGAACATGTGCACAGCAGATTGAGTATCTCCAAAACATTAACGCAGAATCTTGATGGTTTATTAAACTGAACATATACTTCATTATAAAAAGTTGATAACACATCTGGAACTCAGATCTTTCTTTCAATAAATAACACCACGTCATTCTGGAATAATCATCAACAAAGATAACAAAATACTGAAATCCTTTCATACTTTTGACCCGAGAAGGCCCCAAATATCAGAATGAACAAGATCAAAAGACTCTAACTGACGACTCCCACTACAAGCAGGAAAAGAACTACGGTGATGCTTGCCCAATTGACAAGCCTCACATTCAAGACTAGAGACACGACCAAAACCAGGAATAATTTGACGCAGCTTAACCAACGATGGATTTCCCAAACGATAATGCTAATGCAGAGGAGAAACGGAAACAGAAGTGAAAGCATTTCCATGTAGATCCAAGTAATACAGACCATCTTTTTTATGTTCCGAGCCAATCATCTCCTTCGTCCTGAGGTCCTAAAAATACACGTATTGGAAGAAAATGTCACAGAACATTGAAGAGATTTATTTAAGTGACTCACATATAACAAATTAAATGAAAATGTAGGCACATATAATGAATCTTTCAATGATAGTGATTGAGTAGGTTGAATGACATATTTTCCAAGCACATGACGAGTAGACCCATCAGCCAAGATAATGGGAAGACGATTATGAAAGAGAGAAGATATACCAGACATGTGGGAACTTGCTCCTGAGTCGATGACCCAAGAGGTAGATGATGACTGGGTCGCGACAAGAGCATGATTACCTAGATTTGTCATAGTTGCAGTGGGTTGGGTGGTACTAGCAAGCTCATTCACTTCTGAAGGATCTGTTCCAATGGTGATGATGTATCATACATTGAAGTCTGATTGAAAACAGAAGTATCATCTCTAGGAGTAGAAGTGGTGATATGGGACTGCATATTTTCATTATGTACTTGATGTACATATGCTGGTTTGTCCCACTTGTCCCAACAGTAGTCTTCAACATGACCGAGTTTTCTACAATAGTTACATTTCCGCGATTAACCACGGACACCATCACCACCGCAGCCATCTCTACCACCGCGACCACCAACACGACCATTGTCTCTACCACCACGGCCTTCTCCTCGACCAAAAATACAACCACCATCTCTGCCACTACGTCCATTACCACGTCCACGACCACCAACATTAGAAACTAAGGCAGAAGAGTCAGTACTTGGACTCACAATACTCTAACCTAGAAAGGAACGATTGAGACGAAAGAAGGTATCGGCAACCGTAGGTAACTGTTCTCCAACAAGAATTTAAGCTTTGTAAGGGTCGAGAGCAGGATCCAAGCCAGCAAGGATAAGGAAAACATGAAATTCCTCATTATGTCGTTGAGCCTCCTTCAAATCAGTAGTAACAAGATGATACTGTAGCAATTCCTCCCACAAAGCCTTCTTTGAGGCTGAATATTCATGCACAGGCTTCCCATTTTTGTTTTGTTTGAAACAATAATTCATATAACTCATAGATACGGACAACATTTCGCTTCTGCGAATATGATTCTTCAAGAGATGTCCAAATTTGTTTGGAGGATTCACACCACTGGATATTAGCATCAATGTTTGTCTCCATTCCTCCCTTACAGGTTTATTAGAGATCCAAGGACAGGCCAGTGATTCTGTCAAATTCAGCCCTCAATCAATTAGTTCGCGTGCCTTAGGTTCCTGCTTCCATTCCTACATATACAGATGATCTTCCAATTGCTCTCAGAAAAGGCAAACGACCTCGTACCGTACCGTCTAAGTACTCCATTTCTAGTTATGTTTCATTACAGCGTACTTCATCGTTTATTCATACATTTGCTGCTTCATTATCTTTGACTTTCATCCCTACAACTTACAAGCAGGCTATGTCCTCTTCGGGTTGAAAAAGTGCAATGGATGATGAAATGTCTGCTTTACATCAAAATCAGACTCGGAAGCTTACATTACTTCTTGATGAAAAGCAGGCAGTGGGTTGTAGATGGGTATACACTGTTGAGTATTATCATGATGGTTCCGTTGATCACCTCAAAGCATGGTTGGTTGCCAAAGGATATACTCAAACATATGGTGTGGATTATATGAAAACTTTCTCTCCGGTGGTTCGACTGAACTCAGTTCGAATTCTTATTTCTGTGACGGTTAATCGCTAATGGCCTCTGTATCAGCTGGACATCAAAAATGCTTTCTTACATGGTGACTTATAGGAGGAGGTTTATATGGATCAACCATCGGGCTACGTTGTCGCAGGAAATGACAAACGCGTATGTCGATTGAAGAAAGCATTATATGCTCTGAAACAATAACCTCGTGCTTGGTTTGACAAGTTTAGTTCAGTTCTCATTAAATATGGCTTTCGGCACACCACATCTGATTATTCGATGTTTTGACATTCTTCCTCAACAGGAATTATCGTGTTGATTATTTATGTTAATGATATTATTCTCTCTGGGAGTGATCATGTTGGGATTGAGGACTTGAAAGCCTACCTTAGCCGTCAATTCCATACCAAAGATTTGGGTCTTCTTCGTTATTTTCTTGGAATCGAGGTTGTCCATTCTAAGAAGGGTGGTGTGTATCTGTCATAACACAAGTATGTTCTAGACTTGCTCTTCGAGACTGGAATATTGGTGTGTCGGCCAGTTGGGACTCCTATGGATTATCATGACAAACTTGATGCTGACAGGGGAGAGTTATTTGACGATGTCGGACAGTATCGAAGGTTGGTTGAAAAACTTATATATCTTACTGTTACTCGACCACACATCACATATGCCGTCGGAGTACTTAGTCAGTTTATGCATGCTCCTCGGCAACTACATTGGGAAGCTATCTCTCGCATTCTTCGTTACTTAAAAGGTGCACCTGGAAAAGGTTTATTGTACAAACCTTCCCAATCGCGTACAGTAATGGGGTTCAATGATGCTGATTGGGCAGGCAGTCGCAATGATAGAAGGTCTACTTCTGGTTATTGTACGTTCATGGGTGGCAGTCTAGTCACGTGGCGTAGTAAGAAGAAGAATGTTGTGGCTCGTTCTAGTGCAGAGGCCGAGTACCATACGATGACTCATACAGTTCTGAGATGTTGTGGGTCAAGTCTCTTCTTCAGAAAATAGGGATTATGATTCCCATTCCGATGGAGATGTACTGTGATAATCAGTCATCAATGTTTCGCAAGTAATCCGGTATTTCATGAACGCACAAAGCACATCGAGGTGGATTGTCATTTTGTTCGTGGTCTATTGTTAAAAAAAGAAAATTGCCACTCCTTATGTTCGGTCATAAGAACAATTAGGAGATATTTTTACCAAACCACTTGCACGTGGTCCATTTTCTGTTTTATGTAGCAAGCTGGACATGTCTGATCTATATGCTCCAGCTTGAGGGAGGATGTTAGAGGTATTTTTTATTATTTAGTATAATGGATTTTAGTCCCACATCGGGTAGAGTAAGAGGAGAGGAGAGGAGGTTAGCCTCTCCTATATATATAGTCCCATTGCTTCAATAAAGTTCATCCCATTATTGTTAGTCTCTACTCTCAACATTTGCAATTCTAAAATATATATATATATGAATAAAATGGAAGGCAAGGACATTCCTAGTAAAAGTTGAATATAAGTTTAGCCACAAGAAGCTAGAGTTTTGTAAAGAAATTTATTGTTCATAAGAATGATTTTATCTTGTGTGGTAGCTCCATTTCTAAGATATACTATTATATATAGCTTGAGAAGACTAAATAGCATAACTTGTAGAGGTATGAATTTAGAGTTGTTGGAACATTGTGAGCAGAGGTTGATCACTTGACCAACAACGGAATCTCGTGTTAATCACTTTAATCCTGCAGGCAGGATTAGTAGATAGATTTTTATGATATGATACAAGGAATGAAGAGTCGAATAGGTGTCCTGTCTGTGTGGAGGGACATTGAATTTCGTTGTTAAGTAACACAAACACCAGAAATAACTTGTTTGTATAGTGAGTGACTGAGTGAGGCACGCAGATGATGTAAATAGAAGAAGAAGAAGAAGAAGACAGGAGAAATGTGTGTGTAAAAAAGACAGCCAAAACATGTCAATGGGGGGATGCGCAAGGAAGGAAGGAAGGTTGGTTGGTTATGGGAGATTAGATGTCTGCCGCGCGCAAACAAAATAAAAAAGAACCGACTCTCGCTCTCTCTTTTTCCTTCTTTTTTGCTTCTCTCTCTCTCTCTCTCTCTCTCTCTCTCTCTCTCTCTGTCTCTTTCTTCTCTTTTCTTTTCTTCTCTTTTCTCTTTCTTTTTCTCTTTTATTCATTTTCCAATGTGTGTGTGTCGGTGTCGGTGTCGGTGTCAGGACCAGGTGCGAATCCGAATCAGCCTTCCATTATCACTTTCCCCAAACTAACCCTCCCAATGCCATCTATTTTTAGATAAACTCAATGCTACCACAGACGAGACAAATTGTAAATATTAACGAAAGCAAGGGGCAAAGTACTTTGCCTGGGAGTCCAGTCCAGGCGTGAGAAGTCCCTTTCCCCACCACCACCAGGTCCACCACCACCACCACCCATGGAGAAATTATTAAACTCTTCTTCTTCTAGCATGCATACATACATACATCGATTGAACACCTTCTTTCCTTCTCTCCCTCCCTCATAGATAGTGCAGAGAGAAATATGAAGAGGAGCGGATCGGAGTGGGATCTGGAGGAGTTCTTGTGCCCGGTCGTCGACAGCGGCGTCAACGACGACCGGAACCCGGCGCCGGAGGATCTGCTGCTCCGATCGTCGCCTCCGCTTCAGAAGCCTAGGCTCTCTTTCTCCGTCGCCAACGTTTGCGGATTCGGATTCGGGGACCACCCGGTAAGGGTTTCTGTCGTTGTTGTTGTAATTATCAGCTAGCTATCTACAGGGGCTTGGCTGGGCTGGGCTGGCTGGGCTGGGCTGCTTGAATAGATTGTTTGCTGTGAAATTCGTATACTTTTCAATTTCATACTACTACTTACTAATTCTTGTTTCAAATAACTCTTACTTTTATCAACTTTTGGATAGTCGTTCACAATTCCAGTAGTAAATAACAAGGAGAAAATAAAATAAAATAAAATATTCATCATCATAATAATGATACAAACTATTAATCATTTTAACTAAATTGGTAATAATTTGTTAACAGTAGTTACTTAACTCGCCAAAGTTCTTTTATTATGTCATTGAAAAAAATTGTAATATATTAAATAATAATATTATTGTGCATTATTGTTACTTAGTTTAATTATTTAATATTAAAAAATTAATAATATTATTAAATAAATAAAATTAGTATTAATTATTTCATAATAATCAGTAGTATTTAATTAAATAATTAATATTAGTTATTTAACAATAATTAGTAGTAACTAGTTAAATAATTAGTATTAATTACGAGCCCATTGAGTTGAATAGGAAGGGAAGTTCTCAAAAAGGCGAGCATTAATACTAATTATTTAATAATAATTAGCACTAATTATTTAGTTTATTTAATGTTAGTTTGATTTTATATTTAATACTAAATAAAAAATTGACTAGTATAAGTAACAATGTTTTTATTTTATTTAGTATTAGTATAATTAGTTAAGTGATTAATACTAATTATTTAACTAGTTAGAGTAATTCTATAGAATTATTCTTGTACTTAGAGTAATTCTATAGAGACACACTTTTATTGACATACTTTGTTGACACACTTATGTGGCAGGTGATTTGGCATTCCATGTCACCCGAATTAATTGAGGGCTTATTATTTGGCATACTTTGTTGACACACTTATGTTGAGTAATTCAATAGAGACACTTTTATTGACATACTTTGTTGACACACTTATGTGACAGGTGATTTGGCATTCCATGTCACCCGAATTAATTGAGAGCTTATTATTATTATTTTGGTATGTCCAATTTTGTATGTATGGAAGGTTTCCAATTTTTGGCATGTGTTGCAATTTTGCATGGACAATTAATTATTCACTTGCCAAAATTGTCCATGTCCATTTAATTAGTTCATGTGTTGCAATTTTGCATGGCCAATTAATTATTCACTTGCCAACATTGTCCATGTCAAATTAATTAGTTCACAATCCATGTAAAAGTGCAAATTAATTTGACATGGACAATTTTGGCAAGTGAATAATTAATTGGCCATGCAAAATTGCAATACATGACAATAAAAGTGTGTCTCTATAGAATTATTCTTGTACTTAGGCCTCGTTTGGTTCGCGGAATCTCCCGGTTGGAAAAGGAAAGTGATTACTTTCCTATGTTTGGGCGCTCAAGGAATTGAGGAGGAAAGGAAAGTGATTCCCAATGGAAGGAAAATTAGGGGAAAAAGTGATTCCATCCATCCAAGGAAGGAATCACTTTCCCACATTGAAGTATTCACTTTCCTTTCCAAATTCCTTGGCATTGCCAAACATCGGAAAGAAAAATCAATAGGAATTAAAGTTTCCCAAAGGAAAGGAAATGACAAGGAATTGATTTCCTTTCCCTTCCATTCCAGGAACCAAACGAGGCCTTAGAGTAATTCTATAGAGACACTTTTATTGACATACTTTGTTGACACACTTATGTGGCAGGTGATTTGGCATTCCATGTCACCCGAATTAATTGAGGGCTTATTATTTATTTATTTTTGGTATGTCCAATTTTGTATGTATGGAAGGTTTCCAATCTTTGGCATGTGTTGCAATTTTGCCTGGACAATTAATTACTCACTTGCCAAAATTGTCCATGTCTATTTAATTAGTTCATGTGTTGCAATTTTGCATGACCAATTAATTATTCACTTGCCAACATTGTCCATGTCAAATTAATTAGTTCACAATCCATGCAAAAGTGCAAATTAATTTGACATGGACAATTTTGGCAAGTGAATAATTAATTGGCCATGCAAAATTGCAACACATGAACTAATTAAATGGACATGGACAATTTTGACAAGTGAATAATTAATTGTCTATACAAAATTGTAACACATGCCAAAGATTGGAAACCTTCCATACATACAAAATTGGACATACCAAAAAAAATAAATAATAAGTCCTCAATTAATTCGGGTGACATGGAATACCAAATCATCTGCCACATAAGTGTGTCAACAAAGTATGTCAATAAAAGTGTCTCTATAGAATTATTCTTGTACTTATGATTGGATTTCTATGTATGGAGCTATAAAGGAGTATAAAGTTTCTTGTAGATGATTGTGTTGTGCTTAAAAGAGTTATTGGGTAGCCACTAATAGATTAAGAGAAAGAAGGAAAAAAAAAATGGAGAGGTTGACGAAGAGAGAATAGATTTCTCAAATTTTCTTGGGTTTAATATGTGAAATTTATTGGGTTCTCTTTGTACTTCTTATGGTATTGGAGCTTACGAAGTTGTAGCTATCTTGTAAAGCATTGTAACATTATTTAGTAGTAATCTCGCTCTTTTAGTGATTTTTAACGTTTAAGGCTTTTCACTTATATTCTTACACCTTTTTGTGATATATATTTTCTATAAGAGTCGGTCACCGTGTTCGCCGTTATGGGTGTCGGCTCGTCGCGGCCACGTATTTTGGAGAATAGTTTTCACTTTTATTCCAACAAAGTGATATTAGAGCTCCGACCGAAGATCAGGAAGATCAGCAACGACGGTGAATTCTACGACAATGTTCGGACAATTCGAGGTGAAGTTCAACGGCAAAGGTGTACTTGCTAACTTGTGGTCATACCCGAAAAAAGAGACTTTGCCTAGTTATTTCTTCTTATTCCATTAATAAGATCAAAGTCAAATCACTTTCACAAAGCGAAGCAACATTGCTTACAACACAAAAGGACGAATGTTAATATATTAGGATATTACTATTGTAGAATAATATATATCCGCTTTTTTGTCTAAATGCATCAAAAACGACTCGCTTTCTATATTATCTCTAAAAAAAGTAGAATTTTACCAAATGTCTAGTTACTTTATTCCTTATTTCTAAACTTCGAGGTGTGGCAGAGAATTGTTAAGAAATATGGTACAAAAAGGTGTTTGCAGTCTTGTTAGGGAAATTTAAAAAGCCAAAGTTAATGGAGGATGGCGATGTCACGCCCCGATCCCGAAGGACCGTAAAGTCGCCACTGTGTGTGATGTCGTACAAGTCTAAATTGTGCTTGTATAAGGCTCGGACTTGCACAATAACTGAATAGACTGAATCAACAACAACAACGCAGCGGAACTATAATGCAGAAAACCAAATGAATACAATAGGATAAGTACAAATCTCTTCTTTTATCATAATTGCATCGGTTACAAAAACTTTAATAACCAACATATACATGCCGACTTGGCTTACAACTTTTGAAACTAAAATGATTACAATAACTTTGTTCCATACATTACATCTCTCTATACATGAATGGTCATGCATCTTCTGATCTCCAGCTTCTCAAGGATGAGGATCTTTCATCGCCTCAGAACATCCAGCAGAACATCAAATACATGCGAACAATCTGGGCAGGGGTCAGTGCATTGAGGAATGCACTGGTGAATGAATAAAAGCGACAAGTGATGAACCAGTCACCAAGTAATTTAGTAAGAAAACATAGCTTTTAATAGTGATCTTTTTTTACTTTTACCTACTTCCATTTCATGCCATAAATAATTCAAGAGTTCTGATACATTTTGAAAACATAAACGAAACCATATTTCTTCTTTCATTCATTCAAGCAGTAAGGACAATTCAAGCAAGGTATTCATTTCTTTCTATGATAACATGCGCAATATATTTCTAAATTTGTACTCATTTCTTAGGGAGATTCTGGCGATATTTCAGTGAACACAATTATATCTCATATACAAGGGAGCAACATTTCATTTGAATCAGATTCTACTTATAAACAGTTACGATAATGAACATAAACAAGAGAAAACATCACTTGATATAGTGATTCTTACCCACGGCCGACTATTCGTCCCTGCAACAGACAAGGATTAGCACAATTTGCATATATGTATAAAACACTCTTTATGTTTCTGCTTCAACTGCTAGGCTTGCAATACTCTTTTAATATGCATGCAACCTATCTACATGATGGTCCATAGACGACTTTCCATGATTAGCAGTTGTGATACACGGTTCATCTCCTCACTAGTAGGCACGACTATTAGCAGCTGTGACTCATAGTTCAGCTCTTCACTAATGGACTTGACTATTAGCAGTTGGGACATACAAGCCCATCTTACTAATAGACATGATACCCCCTTTTCGCGAGGATGTACAAGCCCAGGGTGTCTCATTCTCTCCTAGTCCGAGCAATTTCCAGTGCCCCAGGAACCGATCGAGAGAGTATACCTTGTGCACAAGTTGTCTGGACCAATGCGTGAATGTAACTTCTATTAGATAAACTCTACGATACAACAATTATGCAACAAGTAAACATTTCCATCTTTTGTGTTCAATCAAACCACAGAGCCAATAGTTTCTTTCCTTCTTTCTTTCTTTCATATCATTTCGTTTCAACAGTACAAGTTATTCCATACAGTTTTATCTTTACAGCGTACGATGAAAGGAAACATGTAATCATTCTTACTTACATGTGTATAGCAACATTTTTATTCTCTTAACAAGCATGACAACAGTTCTTTCAATTAGGCAATAGTATAACTTCTCGCATGCAATCTTTTATCTTGAACAAGTATAGCAAAGGTTCTTTTATCACGCAAGTAGGCAAATTCTCTAGTTAAAGCATACAGAGTCATTTACTATCATTCTTAGTGATTACGAACTTTATTTTAGCAACAAACATGTATTCATTCTTTTATGGATTCGTTATTAAGCGTAAAAGAATTAGAAAATGAAGTCTTGCTCATTCACCATAATGATTCTTCCTGTCCCAACAAGGGAGTTCTTTCAGTTCTTTCTGAAGGCTTCCTCTTACTTGAGCCAGCAACTCGATGTCAATATCCATACATAATGTCTTTATAGGAGCGGGGCATTACAGACGAGTGGGAGGACAAAGATTTAGGATACAAGTTCCATCCAACAATATTTTTTTCAACATTATATCGAAAAAAATTGCAATCCAGCTTTGGAAAAAGTTGGAGGTTGTATATGGCGAAGTTTTACCCATACGTGGTTGGGGGATAACATGAAGTTATCCTAGACCTGGTACAACAGGTGTCGTCATCAAGGGTCAATAGGGTCGGTCAACGTGACCATCAATGCTTCATTTTGCCAAAAGGATAGCCATTTTTTTCCCCGTCGACTACGACGACGAAACACGATAAGGCTCTACTTTAAGCAACAGTTATAGGATCTGAGGACGAAGGAATGTGAAAATCTATTGAAACACTTGAACATGTTCAATGGACTGTCTAAGCAATTTCAAATCGTTGGTGCAAAATTAGAGGAAGAAGACAATGCCCTATTGCTTCTTACCTTATTTTCCTCTTCGTACAAGCACATAGTGACTACGCTTCTATATGAGAAGAATACGGTGAAGCTGGAAGAAGTTTGTGTATCACTTTTTTTCTAATTAATTGTTGAAATGTCCGGCTTCTGAAGGTGAGCAATTTGCGGCATAGCAGACTAAAGAGGAAGGACTCTGATAAGAGATCAGGAGTGGCAAGATCTCGATCGGCATCAAAGAAGAAGGGCACATGTTATCTTTGCTAGGAATTTGACCACGTCAAAAGAAATTGTCTACAACGTGTGAAGAAGAAAAATGATCCTGAAGATTTCGCGACGGTAGCGCAAGTGTAGGATGACATTTGGGACAATTTGCTCATGGTCTCCTAGGGTAAGGAAGCTACTATTGGAAGGATATTGGATTTCGGTAGTTTGTTACACATTTGCTCAGATGCATCTTGTTTTGCTTCTCTAGAGAAGAAGAGTGGTACTGTTCGCTTGGGTGATGACCCGGTTTGTGAGATTTCGGTGAAGGGACAGTAGATATTAAGATGCATGATGGCACGTTGCAAATGCTTTGTAGGGTATAGTACATGTTGAAGATGTTCAAGAATCTCATGTCGGTGGACGCGTTAGACTCTACGGACTGTGGTTTTTCAGCAAGGGGTGGAGTTCAAAGGGTGATACGTCGTGCTTATGAAGGAAGAGAAGTGCGGTAATATTTACCGGCTAATAGGGGACACCGTACCAGTAGCGCTCCTATGATTTTTGTGGCGATATGGTTAGATATTCGGGATGATTCAATTGTAATGAGTCAACCTTCCGTGGCTCGAGGACAGCAAGCAAGATTTATTGATCGGAGTGCGATGACGATTATTTCAGAATGCTCCAACGTACGGGATACTGTAGAGATAAGTGTGAATTCGAGCTCGACTCGAGTTTGGAGTCAACTTGTGACTAGGCGACTAGAGTTCCAGGAAGAGGGGTGATGCATGAGATTGAGACATTATTGTTTGAAGATTGAAGGTTGGTGTTTGCTATATGATTGTTAAGTTTGATGGCGAATATGATCAAAGATGGTGATTGTTAGGGTTGGGATCATATATGCCCTTACGACTTTCCGTTCCAAAGGGAAAGCCTCAGGACTACTACCACCGCACTCGACGGGGGGTAGGCTACGTAACGCCTCCCACAACCCCAGAAGGCTTGGTGACTAAGGCTGTGATGCATTCACACTCATCAGAAGCTTCAACTTGGGATTCCGATACCAGCATTGGCCCAATCTTCCGGAAAGTATTGTCGGCCAACATGACATCCGCACATCCCCTTGAAGAAGACAACGATCAAACGTTGGAATTCTTCGAAGAAGAACCCTGGGCCCAACGCCTAGAATCTCTATGGGAATCTCGCTTCAAACAACGTGAACCTCCCACCGAAGATGAAGTCGAATAAATCGACTTAGGGGATGAATCCTCACCCAAACCCATCTTCATCAGCAAAAGTCTATCAGGAGAAGATCTAGAATCCTTGGTACAACTTATCAAGGAATATATCGACGTCTTTGCCTGGAGCTATGAAGAAAAACAGAAGATTACAATTGAGATCACTCATCAGCCGTAGCAATCTCCCTAACCGAAATTGACGACTCCTCGATTAGATCTTCTTCTTCCTGATTAGATCTTCTTCTTCCTTCTATCTTGGATGACGAAGTCCTAAGAGCAAAGTATGGACTTTCTCTTAGCTTGTCACGGACTTAGTATTTTTGCTAGCACTTCGTCCCGTGCGGCGCACTATCTTCCTTCTCGAAGGCTCATGCAAGCCCTCCCAACCCGCTTAGCTAGGATGCTAAGAAAATAAAGAAGAGTGGAGCAAAAATGTGACTCGTAAGAACTTCTTCTATTACTTAGAGAATGCTTACAAGTTTTGGTGGTGAGGGACAAATGAGACCTCCCCTTTATTTATAGTGTCCATAGGACTTACATGGAAATCTAGTAATAATAGAATTGGAGAAAAGTTATAGTCATTGGGTTTTCAAATAAGAAAACATGTCGTGTCTGCTTACTATTGGATTTTTATATATGAAGACATAACATGCTATATAAAGGGGCATAGAATACCTTGTAGATGCTTGTGCTTAAAAAGATGTGTTAGCCACCAATAGGTTGAGAAAAAGTAAAATGGAAGAAATAGAGAGGTTGAAGAAAAGAGATTAGGTTTCTCAAATTTTCTTGGATGTAATCTCTAAAAAAATTTGAGTCCTCTTTATGTATTTTCTATGACATTAGAGATTACGAAGTTGTAGCAATCTTGTAAAGTCTTATAATTTTATTTAGCAGTTATCTCACTCTCCGGGTGATTTTTACTGGTTAGAGATTCCACTTATTATTCTTGTATCTTCGTCTTGTATCTTGTGAGCTATATTTTCTGCAACACTCGATATCCGTATTCAGTGCTCCGGATGTCGGGTTCGTTTGGAAAACATTTTTTGCTTTTATTCCCAACAAATACACCAAGACAAAATAATAATAATAATAATAGTAATAATAATAATAGTAACAGTATTTTTTTATGAATCCCTTCTTTTATCAACACAATTTCCGCCAAACAAAGGAATTTTTTGTGTTATCAACATAGTGAAAGAGTTGCATGAATGATGATGATATATGCTAGCTTGGTGTAACTATTATTACAAAGGAGTTATTGTAACCCAACCCCCCAAATTGGCCGATACTTGAAACCTTGCATCAAATGTAAATTAATAATCAGCAATTTGAAAATAATTTCGACCAAAGAATAATCAACAAGAGATATCCCTGATAGAAACTACAAAGCATGAATGAGGTAAATCTTCCTTAATAATGATTGCCAGTTGTAAGATTTTAACTTCTTCTCTCCTGCGGAAACAATCAGGAAGCCCTCAGTAACCATGCAATTGAAGGTGGATTCACAGGAAGCCAGATATGGTCTCAGAACCTCGGTTCAAGGCCATCCAGCATTTCAGCCACCATCGAGTCTGAATCCTCCCTATATGGTATGCAAGCTCGAGACATCGAAAACTCCTCTCATATTTATTCTTTTATGCATCATCTCAACAAATCCTTGACTTCATCAGGCCTTCAAACTCACTTTAATTAGCATTTGCTTTTAAAGTTTTAGCAATGAAATCACCAAATTTCAAAGCTAGTACACGGTAAGGCCTGTTAGAAAAAGTAAGCTTGGTGTACTAGCCAACAATTTAATGCTCTCCCTTTAATTACTTCCGATTTTGTTTCTTCAGTAAATTTTCCGGGAGGAGATCTGTTGTCCCATTTATCCTATTCCAATTCTGTCCCTCTCCCTATTACATGTGGGCCACCATCCACTTATCTACTCCCATGGTCCACATGTAATAGAGAGGGAGGACAGAATTGGGACAAAATAAATGGGACAGCAGATCTGCTCCCAAATTTTCCACAAGGTTTCTATGTACTGATGATTCTCTGAAAAGCCTTGGACCTTTCTACAATTAGCACATATATATAGAAAATACAATAAGATTGTTTAACCTCCAGGTCAGCCTCTCTAATTTCTTACATGGTTGTGTCAGCAGGGAGTCCAACTTCGTCGCTGAAGCCTAAGAATATGGACAATCAAGCCCCAGGAGGGACAAGTGATTCCGAGCAGTCAGATGACGAATCCTTAGAGATAGATGCTGGATCATATGAGCAGGGTACAAATATTATTGATATAAAGCGCATGAGAAGGTGATGCATAATATTTCTGATTTTCCCGAGTAAACATTCATAAAGTTCATTCTCTCTTTGTGTTGAATATTTTTCGGTTGAGTGCTTCATGACTGACCTTGTTCCTCTGCTTAATTCAAAACAGCAAAAAATAGATATTATGCCATAGATGTTTTTTTAACTTTTCGCAATCATAGAAGCAATAAAATATACACCATCTGTAGTATTTTGCAGAATGTAAGTAACAAAAAGACGGAATCTCTTCTTTCTTTGTGATGATAATGCCAAAAAATATCAAGTTGGCTCGTCCGTCTTTCTTTATGTTGATCGTTAGGCGGGCCATGGGCACCTAGCGCCTAGGCGCCGACTAAAATCGCCTTTTAGAACACCGGTATTTATCCGGAACACCAAATATAGGATAGTCATTCTTATGGTGTATGTTGATGGTATTCTGCTATCAGGTTCTGACCTTGCGGGCATTGAGGAGACCAAAGTCCATCTTCACAAGCATTTTATCAGCTGTGGTATTTTCTTGGGATTGATATAGCTAGGATCATAGTAGGCATGGTTCTCTTCCATTGAAAATATGCTACAACCCTTTTACAGGGAGCTAGTCTACCCGAATCTAGACTAGCTAACTCTAATGGAACCCAATATAAACTTGTGGCCCGAAAATGATGAGGATATTGAGGACGTGTTGAAAAGCTGATCTATTATTTAATTGTGACTCGACCAGACATCTCCTTTGCGGTAGGCTTGATTAATCAGTTCATGGAACATTCCAAGCGATGTCACCAGGATGCTGCTCTTAAAATCTTGAGATATGTAAAGGGATCTCCACAAAAAGGGCTTCTATACAAATGTCATAGGTATGTCAATGAGTCCTACTTGGATGCCGACTATGTTGGGTTAAAGAGTGACGCGCATTTTATTTCTGGGTATTGTATCTATGGACAATCTCGTCACTTAGCACATCAAGAAACTGACAGTTGTGACCAGATGTAGTCTAGAGGTAGAAAACGGAGCAATTGCTCATACAGTGTGTGAGATAATTTGGCTCAAGACAATATTGGCCGACCTTGGTGCCCAGTATACCGATTAACTTCCTCTGTATAACAACCAGGCCTCCATAGATAGCTAGCAATTTGGTCTTCCATGAGAGGACCAAACAAATTCAGGTGAACTATAAGTTTGTTCTCGATGTTGTAATGGATAATTTGGTTTGCCACTATTTACTCGATCAAAAGATCATACTGTCGATGTCTTCACCGGACCTCTTTCTATCTCTCGTTTTTTATTTCTTTGTAAGTTGGGCATATTTGATATATATGCTTCAGGTTGAGGGAGGGAGTGGAATTGACTATGTTGAGACACTCTCCAGTTATAGATGTCATTATTTTTAGATATCTAATGATCAATCTCGCAGTTTATGAAAATCTTGATACAAGATTTATGGATGTTGTTGTTGAGAATCAATAAGGGACTTTTAGTCCCACATCGGAATTTGTAGGATGTAGAGGAGCTAGACTCCCTATAAGTAGTGAAGTAGTCCATCAATAAAATTACACCAACTATTATTTTCTACATGGTATCAGAGCCATAACTCTCTCTCTCTCTCTCCACCAAAAAAAAAAAAAAAAATTATAACTCTCTCTCTCCCCCCCCCCCCCCGGAGCAGCAGCCCCCCCCAACCCCCCCCTCGCCCGACCCCCCCCCCCTCCCGGAGCAGTACCCCCCCCTACCTCCCTCTCCCACTCTCGACATGGAAACCCTAACCCTAGCCCTAGCAGCCCCATCAAAACCCTAACCCTAGCCGCAAAAAAAAAAAAAAAAAAAAAATCAGTACCTTCTTTTTAGAAGATCTACTGCAGTTGCCTTCGAGAATCAGTACCTTCTTTTTAGAAGCTCTACTGTTGTTGCCTTCGAGACTCAGTATCTTCTCTTTAGAAGACCTACTGCTACGCATACGAAATCTCTTTAGATTTTCGTCTTGCTTCTGTTACGAAATCTTTTTAGATTTTCGTACACTCAGAATCCTTCTAGGATTTCTGTTGCGACGTGCTGCATACTTCGCCATGCAAGGAGGCACAACTAAGTTTGGGCTGTCCGAACACGTCATAATGACGCGGTTCTAGTTGGTCGCATACACTCCAATATATCAGTGAGGAAGCTAGTTTGTTGTTTCCCCCCCTGATCTCTATCTCAACTGTCAGAATATACAGTTGACGAAGACGCTACCTGAGATCAGAATTCACAGCAGATTGCTGACTAAGACGAAGACGAAGCAAACGACGACGACTCAGGAAACAACAAAACCTCACTGATTACAGTTGCAGAAACCATGGATTCCATCTATGGAAAGTTGACAGCAGAAGAGATGAAGGCCCTGGTCGAGGATCTCCTGACCAAGAGATTACCGGAGGCAACCTCACGCGTGACCCATACTGATGTGGATCCGTCACCGTATAAAATGGGAAAGTTGGACAAACTGGAGACGAAGCTGGAAGGCACGACCAACTACTTAAAATGGTCGCGGCAGGCGATGCGGACGCTGAAGGGACGTGGCTTGGTTGGCTATGTAGATGGCCACACCAAGGCCCCGGTCGATCACTCCTCGAAGGAGTTTGCTGTATGGGAGATTGTCAACAATGTCGTGGCTGGTTGGTTGACAGCCTCTTTAACCGATCAAGTGTCGGGTAATGTTGAAGCAATGGAGGGAGCTGCTGATATCTGGAGAACATTGAAAGATATGTACTCCGGTTCAGGTAACCCAATGCGAGTCTTCCAACTGCAGGATGAACTCGATCGGGTAGTCCAAGACGATCGTACCATATCTGAGTACGCCGCCTTGTTGAAGAAGTACTGGTCTGATCTTGACCATTATGATCCTCTTGGAATGGAGGATGCTCAGGTTGAACCGGCCTTCGCAAAATATTTCCAGAAATTTCTGGATTATATCTCGCGGCAACGGATGATGAAGTTTTTGAAGGGGCTCAACCCTGCATTTGAGCAACGGAGGAATGTACTTCTTGCACAACCGAAGCTGCCGACCTTAGAGGATGCCATAGCTGCCATGGCACAAGAAGAAGCACGGTTGAAGCTGATGCCCACCAGGGGCATCTCCCAGGGGGAGCAAGTCGGAGTTGCCACATCTGCTCTTGCTGCTTTCAACCAGCCTCCTTCTGCGGGAGGCGTTTGCCACAACTGTGGTGACACAGGGCATTACATCCGCTTTTGTCCAAAACCAGCACGGAGTTCCTCGCGTGGTCGGGGTGGACGACGAGGTGGTCGAGGCAGCTACACTGGTGGAAGGGGCACTTACTCTGGAGGCAACACGGCGAATCTGGCGGATGAAGGCCGGGACAATCAGCTGGCGGACATAACTCCATTTGAGAGAGAAGTTCTTGAGAAACCGCGGGGCTCAAAGATTGGTTCTGGTGACCGACAAGTCAATTCTGAGGTGCCGCCCACCTCAGGAGATTGCTGCACTTACTTTTTCCAAACCAGTGACGGTATACCTCCGCGTGCTCTTGCATCTGTCTCTCAGCCAGTCTGGATTATGGACTCTGGGGCATCCCGCCATGTCACGGGGTCCCGAGGTGAGTTCCGGGAATACTCTAACCTAACGCCGCCAGAAAGCATTCAGACTGCTGATGGTACCTCCAGGCGTGTTATGGGTAAAGGCACTATTGATTGCACTCCTTCCATCACTCTATCTAATGTCTTACATGCTCCTTCCTTTCCTGTCAATCTTATATCCATTAGCGCCATTATCCTTGATCTAAACTATACTGTTTCCTTTGATATTCCTAAGGTAATCTTTCAGGAGAAGGGAACGGGGAGACGACTGGGCACTGGCATATGGCATAAGGGTCTATGGTACTTGGACAGGAATGGTCTGGACAGAGCACTGGCATCATTGGTTGCAGACACACAACCAGAAGTCCGAAGTCGAAGTGTCGAAGCCGAGCTACTCCTACACCATCAGCGTGTAGGACATTCTTCCTTTTCTGTTATTAGTCGCATGTTTCCATCCTTATATCAAAAAGCGAATAAAGAGTTGTTAGTTTGTGATGCTTGTGAGTTGGGAAAACATACCAGAAGCTCCTATGTGAGTTCTGGACATCGATGTACTGCTGCTTTTGATATGATTCATTCAGATGTGTGGGGTCCTTGTCCTACAACCGGTGTTAACGGTTATAGATGGTTTGTCACTTTTATTGACTGCTCTACCCGCGTAACGTGGGTCTACCTACTGAAGAATAAAAGTGACATTTTTGAAGCATTTCAGAGCTTCCATCAACGCGTAAAGACACAATATAATGCTCGTGTTAAGTGTTTTCGGTCGGATAATGGGACAGAATATACCCATACGAGGTTTGCTGCATATTTATCCTCTCATGGCATACTGCATCAAACCTCTTGTGCATATACACCGGCTCAAAATAGTGTTGTAGAACGAAAGAACAGGCACCTGCTGGAAGTAGCTCGGACGATGATGCTAGCTATGAATGTGCCTAAATACTTGTGGGGGCAGGCTGTCTTGACAGCCTCTTATCTCATCAACAGACTGCCCTCTCAATTGTTGGACTGGAAGACGCCGTTGGAAATGCTCACGGGGACAACTGCATACACCATTCCTCCGAAAGTATTTGGGTGTGTATGCTTTGTCCATGATAACAGACCTGGAGTTGGTAAGCTGGATCCTAGAGCAGTTAAGTGTGTCTTTGTTGGGTACACCGGAACACAGAAGGGATATGTATGCTGGAGCCCGGTGGAACGGAAGCTGTTTGTAAGCATGGACGTTACATTCAGAGAGGTGGAACCATATTATGGTTCAGATGAGGGCTCCGCGTTTGGAAACACACCTAACACAGTGGGTGTTAGCCGTGAGGGAGAGATAATACGTCCAAGCGTGGTCGTCGGATCGGTACCTTGTCCTGTTGTTGCAAATTGGAAGGAAAGAGGAGAAAGCATCAGTAATATCGATACGGAGGATGAAGAAGACGATACATATATTACGCAGGGGGAGAAGCAGACAAGGAAAAAAGAGCTCCAAGTGTACAGAAGACGACAGCAGAGGTCCAGTACTGTGCCGTGCCCTGTGCCAAATGTGCCAAGTCCCTCGTCTACTCCTGCCCCAACTCCTGAAGATGTTACTCCCGTACCGGATCACTCGGATTCGGAAGCGGGTCTCTCCGACTCGGATGGTATGCTTTCCCCACCTTCCATTGCTCCCTTAAGGAGGTCTTCTCGCATTAATACGGGAAAGGCTCCTATTCGTTATCAAGATTATGAACATGATATCGCCAACTACTTGTCTTATTCTAATATCTCTCCGACTTATCAAGCCTTCCTCACTTCGTTAGACTCCACTTCTTTACCTAAGAATTGGCAGAAAGCAAAGAAGGACCCAAGATGGAAAGCTGCAATGATGGAAGAACTTGGGACACTAGAGAAAAATAAGACATGGGAGCTGGTGCCATTACCTGAAGGGAAGAAAGCTGTGGGATGCAAATGGGTTTACACAGTGAAGGAGACACCAGAAGGAAAAGTTGAACGATACAAGGCGAGACTGGTTGCAAAAGGCTATACCCAGACATATGGTATCGACTATGATGAGACTTTTGCCCCAGTAGCGAAGATGAGTACCGTAAGAACGCTGGTCTCCATTGCAGCAAACTATGGGTGGAAGCTACACCAGTTAGACGTAAAGAACGCATTTCTTCATGGAGACCTACAAGAAGAAGTATACATGAAGACTCCTCCGGGGTGCTACTCTGTGTCAGATTCAGGTGAAGGAACGTCACATGGAAAAGTGTGCAAACTGAAGAAGTCGCTGTACGGGCTGAAGCAATCTCCTCGAGCCTGGTTTGACAGATTCAGAAAGGCTGTCACTGGCATGGGGTACCATCAGACAAATGCAGATCACACGGTCTTTCTCCAGCATGCAAGAGGCCACATAACTATACTTGCTGTATATGTGGATGATATAGTGATCACAGGTGATGATGCTGATGAGATCACTAAGCTGAAGTCGAAACTCGCTAAGGAGTTTGAGGTGAAGGACTTAGGACAGATGAGATACTTTTTAGGTATCGAGGTGTGTGATGGTGAACAAGAAATTGTTCTCTCACAAAGGAAATATGTACTAGATCTGCTGAAGGAGACAGGGATGCTGGGATGCCGAGCAGCAGTCACTCCAATTGACCAGAAGTGCAAGATGGGAGCAGAAGCAGGAGAGCCTGTTGATCGCGAAAGGTATCAAAGGCTAGTAGGCAGACTGATTTATCTAGGACATACTCGCCCTGATATCTCATTTGCAGTAAGCGTTGTAAGCCGCTATATGCATGATCCAAGAACAGGTCATATGGATGCAGTATTTCAGATCCTAAGATATCTGAAAGGGACGCCGGAAAAAGGACTGTGGTTCAAGAAGAATGGATGCACAGATATTGAGGGATACTGTGATGCAGACTGGGCAAGCTGCATAGACGACAGAAGGTCTACCACGGGGTACTGTGTTTTTGTAGGAGGAAACCTGATTTCATGGAGAAGCAAGAAACAGTCAGTGGTAGCACGGTCGACAGCTGAAACAGAATACAGAGCAATGGCTCTAGGGGTGTCAGAACTACTATGGGTGAAAGCACTGCTGACAGAGTTGAAGTTGGATAAGGGGACACCGTTGCATCTTCTGAACGATAGTCAAGCCGCAATAAGTATAGCGAATAATCCGGTTCAGCACGACAGAACGAAGCACATCGAAATCGATCGATTCTTTATCAAGGAGAAGCTGGAGCAAGGGATACTGAAGATTGGCCATGTCCGCTCAGAAGAACAAGTGGCAGACTGTCTGACTAAGGGTCTTAGTTCATTAAGTCTGTCGAAGCTATGTAACAAGATGGGGATGATCAATATCTATCGTCCATCTTGAGGGAGAGTGTTGAGAATCAATAAGGGACTTTTAGTCCCACATCGGAATTTGTAGTATGTAGAGGAGCTAGACTCCCTATAAGTAGTGAAGTAGTCCATCAATAAAATTACACCAACTATTATTTTCTACAGTTGTAACTGCATATTTGTACGGAGACTTAGATACTGACATCTACATAAAAATTCCAGAAGGATTTACTATGCCAAAGACTAAGTCTAAAGGGCATGTGTTCAAATTAGACGAGCATTATATGGATTAAAATAATCTGAAAGAATGTGGTATAATCGTTAGCACATGGCCCAATAGCCTTATGGGCCTTTAGGGCAATACTTGTCATTGTATATGTATCTCCATCTCCGATGAATGAAACTTAGGTTGGATATTTCCCAAAGAACAACATCCATCACTTGTTACCCTTTGATATCGATTATACATGGAATAACAACTGTATCAAAGCTACACTCACCAAGTTATGAAACTCACACCTAATTTGTATTTATATACCACACTTTACTAACTAATTCTTTTTCCATAGTATTTTATAAGGCGTTACATCAACTGCTACATCAGCAAATTTTATCCCAAACTTTGGGTCGGTTACATTAATTCTTGTCTCCCATTCTGTTGTGTTCAGGTACATGTCGTTTTTAACATCTGGAACTGCCATATCCTTTTGATAGCCTCAATCATCCAAATTCATTTAGGCTTACCTATAGTTCTAGCAGCTCCCTTAACTAAGATCCTTCACTCTAACTAGTACATTTACACTTAAAGATCTCATCTTCGCACCACCTCAAGCTTCCCAGAAATTCACTCATTCCTTAACCGAACTTTAAATGTATTTGCACTCATGGTCATTGCTAGATGGATACCAGGTCAATCATTTGAACAACTTCTAGATTCTGAGTAAATAAGCTAATTATCCCAACCACTAACTCTTACCATCAAGTTTGAGGCGCCAAAGTATACCATTCTTCTTCTACTTAAAACTGCCGACACTTGAACATAAAGAGTTTTGATTCAGAAGCAACAGTTTTTAGGGGGAGATGTTAATTCTCCATCTCGTAATGAACATCTTTAAATTGACAAGCTTGGAAGAATATGAGAAGAATATAAACTTTTTGTATTCAGAAGTATATGGATAAAGAAGGATCTAGGGAAGTATATGGTTAAACATTAGAAATGACAGCAACCTGTTCCATTTTTTTCATCAAGAGTTATGTGACAGGTGCCAATGATTCTCCTTCCACTGTTACAGGATGGTGTCCAATAGAGAATCCGCTAGACGATCAAGAAAGAGGAAGCAAGCTCATCTGACTGAACTTGAATTACAGGTGTCTGATTCCACTATTATTTTTATTTTTACATTTGTAAACTCATCTCAGTTTTAAATTTAAGCCCTGAGTAAATCCAAATTTCTTTGCCTTTTAATACAAAAATGTCCTTCCAGGATGCCTATTTTTATCAGTAAATTTACTGTACCGAAATTAATTTTATATAAATTAGTGTAAACGAAATAAGTTTGAATAAATTTGAAAAAACGGAACTTAACCAAAAAAAGTAATAAAAAAAAGAAATAGGATATTCCGCCAACCTAGTTGGCGGAAATAGCCCCTAATTGGTTTGGTTCTTTTTGTTTGGTTTGGTTTGGTTTGATTTAATTTAATCTCTTAGTTTGATTTTTTTTCATTAGTTTGATTTAATCTATTAGTTAATTTATTATTATCTTAATATGGATAATAAAAAAATTATAAAAAAATTATTATTTAATATAGATTTTGTTATTATCCATGTTAGTTAATATACAAATAAATATATACATATTAATATACAAATTCATTTGTATATATTTATTTTTATTTATTTATTTTTATTAATAACAAATTAATAAATATGTAAATATATTAGTATAGATAATGATAACAAATTAGTAAACAAATTAATAACAAATTTAGCTTAAGATGTTCTAATTTAAAAAAATTGATTCTAAATTTAAGTTCTACTGGATAAGTTTAAATTTTGATCTTATAAAATTTAAAATCGTATATTATAATTATTATAATTTTAAATAAAGTAAAAGTCACATAAAATTTTTCACTTCGCTATAGATAAGCTTAAAATCCTTTCTTATAAGTTTTAATTTAAAATGTTAGATAAATTTAAATCATAAAATTGAAATTTGGATTTAAAATTAAAAAATTTAAATTAGAACAACTTAACCTAAATTTGTTATTATTATCTATACTAATATATATTTATTCGTATATATTATTATTAATACAAATTAATATATATAAGTTAATATATACAAAGTAATAAAGGGGAGGGAACGTCCACTACCATGAACCGGGTTATCAGCACCACGTCCCCTGCCTGTTAAGGCAGGACAATTTCGACAACCGGTTCTGATGCTGCACCAGCTACGCCCTGGCATTTATAAGCCCACAATGAGATTGAACATGTTTAGAAACTCCTCCATTGTAATTAGGGGCTGAAGTCGAACTCAGATCCTCTTTCCCATAGCACAGAATGTTGGGTAGAACAGAATGTCGGCTCTGCTACCACCATCAATCATAATCTTTCAGATCTCCCGGTCTCCGATCTGCATGGAGACCACCAGAGCATCATAGTTAGGGCTTTTTACTCCCACTAGGCTTGAAGAGAGCGTCAGAAAAGACCATCAACGAATCCAATCCATGAACGAGCTAGCAGCATGGCCCAACTCACTTTCCATGGAATACAAATCCAACCAGACCTGATGAGCTCGAGGACACTGCTTGAATACATGCTCCAGTGTTTCAATCAATCTCTTAAAACCCTCCTCGAAACAAAAGTCACGTACGTGTGCCCCTTCGGATAGAGACTCACTTCGTTCTATTAGTATGCGAATGAAGCGGGCTGCAAAGGTGCTTTAGAAGCGACGTCTCCTGTCTTCGTTTTTGTGTCTGCCGATTCCATTGATGCTGCTCGTCCGTCAGGATGGCTCGACGTGGATCCCTATTCTTATTCCTAGTTCCACCTTCTTGACTGTTGTTGACCCACCGAACCCCTAAACCTCATATATACAAATAAATATATTGACTAATAATTTTTCTAATTATACATATTAGTATAGATAATAAAAATTTAACAAATAGATTAACCAAACTAAAAAAAATCAAACTAAAAAATTAAACCAAACGAAAAACAAACAAATCAATCAAACCAAACCAACCTATTTAAAACAAACCATTAATACCAAACCAATTTTCTGCCAATTGTATTGACGGAAACCAACTTTTGATTATTTTATATACTATGTATTTTTCCGATGTTGGCGGAATGTTTCGTTCCAGTCAAAATTTAGATACTTGTTTCTTTTTACTCTAATTTATAGAAAATTAATTTCGGTACAGTAAATTTACTGTATTTTTATTTTGGATAACTAAGAATAAACTTTCAGAAGATAGGTAGTAAATCTAGAACATATACAAAAAGATCCAGAGAAAGAGTGTTAAGTAAGACAATGCAATAGAAGGTAAACCTCTTTCAAACACAAGACCAATTATAAATCATTTATATTACATTTTATGCTAAACACACGAGACTGCATCCCTTTCAAAGCAAATGTTAAACCAGATTCAAGTGTATCGCCATTCTTCTTAGAACTATAAGCATGCCATTCCTTTGAAATTGCTGGGATCCTCGAGCAAATTTAAGATCTCTGCTAAGGAAGAGATTGTTCTCTGTTTTCCTACGTTGCATATTTGAAGTATTAATATGTTGCAAGGAGTTTACATTGAGATATTGGAAAGAAAGCAGTACAGATGAAATAGAGCCTTTTTTCCCTCCAACTCTGCCAACCTCGTCAAGGGTTGGTAATACAGCTTCCTTATCTTTTTTATCTTCTGGTGTTTTTGCTAACATAATTGTGTTTGGTCCTCAGGTTGATCAGCTAAGAGGAGAAAATTCATCACTCTATAAGCAACTCACAGATGCCAATCACGAATTCACTGATGCTGTCACAGATAATCGGGTACTCAAGTCGGATGTGGAAGCTTTGAGGGTTAAGGTACAATGTCATCGTGCTATAAAAAAAATGGATTTTCAATTGATGAAGGCTAACTCGGAAACTGCAACAAAGTAGCAAAAGCTGACACATATTGTTGGAAAAGAAACGCGGAAACCTTTTTCCAAACTAGAGAGTACCTGCGAGAGAACCAAGAAATACAACACACGAATCAAAACACCAAAACAAACCACGCAGACACAGAGAATTTTTGACGTGGAAAATCCTTGCGGGAAAAAACCACGGGACGATCGGAGTCCAACCCTGAGAAGCCTTCACTAATGAAATAAAGGAGTACACCCTCTACAAACTTCTCCCGATCCAAATCGGATCCCCACAACACTTAGAAGCAAGAATAATGATTACAAGGCTACGAAGAACAAAGACGACGAGTAGATATTACCCGAACACGATCCTCCTTCGAAAACGGCCTTCAATCCTCCTTATTCTCTCCCAAAGTTGCAATGGCACTCTTGCCTCTTTTTCTCTCTCTTGTGTGTGTCACGTATGAGATTAGGGTTAGAAAACACCATATGAAAACACCATAATCCCGCAACAAAACCTGGACCGTATGATACGATCCAACGGTGATCAATCACCCTGAAAAACACTTCAGCCCCAACGACACAGAGTTCGGCCAGAACTCTGTGCTTGGCAACCAGCAAGGTTCTGGAACCTGGGGCAGAGTTCGGCCAGAACTCTGTCCCCCTCCTTCCAGCAGCTCCTCTGGTCAGCTCCCGAGTATCTCCGTCATCTCCGACTGGCCTCGTCACCTCCCCGAGCTTCTCTGACACACAGACGGTGCTCGTAGCACTCCGGGGTCTTCTCCACATAGGTTGGGAACCCCACCCACTCCAACAAATCTCTCCCTTCACAACTAGGTGGAGGACGTCGTCATCCCGACGATCTGCCTGCAGAACTCAAACTTCCTCCTCGGTAGAAACTTCGTGGGCATGTCCGCTCCATTGTCATCAGTATGAACCTTCTCAAGCGTCGCGTCCTTCTTCTCAACCACATCCCGTATCCAATGATACCGAGTCTCGATGTGCTTGGACCGGCTATGAAATGTCTGGTTCTTTACAAGGTGAATAGCACTCTAACTGTCGCAAAGCAAAGTATACTGCTCTTGCTTCAGCCCCATTTCCTGCAACAGCTTTTTCATCCACAGCAACTCCTTGTAAGCCTCCGTCGTCGCAATGTACTCTGCCTCTGTCGTCGACAAGGCAACACACTTCTACAACCGCGACTGCCACGATACCGCTCCTCCAGCAAACATCATCACATAGCCCGAAGTCGATCGCCTCGTGTCTACATCTCCAGCCATATCAGCGTTGGTATATCCGACCAGCTTCGGCTCGTCACCACCAAAAGAAAGTCTCCAATCGGCAGTGCCCTGAAGGTATCGTAGAATCCACTTGACCGCACTCCAATGTACCCTTCCATGATTTGAAAGATACCTGCTAACTGTACCAACTGTAAGCGATGTCTGGCCTCGTACACACCATAGCATACATAAGGCTTTCCACAGCTGAGGCATATGGAACCCGCTCCATATCTTCTTTTTCGTCCTCGGTGGATGGACACTGCTCCTCAGTGAGCTTAAAGTGAGCCGCAATGGGGCAACTCACTTTCTTCGACCCGTCCATCCCGAAATGCTGAAGTACCACTTCGTTTGAGACAAGTGAAGCAGCTTGGACTCACTCTCTCTCTCTCTCTCTCGGCTGATTTTCATCCCAAGAATAGTCTTTGCTGCGCCCAAATCCTTCATAGAGAAGGTCGCGCCCAGTTGGCGCTTCAACTCCGCTATCATAGTGGCATTCCGACCCACTAATAGCATATCATCAACATAGAGCAATAAAATAATAAAATCATCATCGGCAAAGTACCTCACAAATGCACAATGGTCCGATGTCGTCCATGCATAACCATGCTCCCCCATAAACGACTCGAACTTCTTGTACCACTGCCTCGGAGCCTGCTTCAGACCATACAAGCTTTTCCTCAACCGGCAGACCAAATGTAACTTACCCTTCTCACAGAATCCCTCTGGCTGCTCCATGTATAACTCCTCCTCAAGATCATCGTGGAGGAATGCCGTCTTCACGTCCATCTGCTCGACCTCCAAGTCGAGACTGGCTGCCAATGCTAGCACCACCCGAATAGACGAATGCTTGACGACAGGCGAAAAGATCTCATCATAATCTACGTCTTTCCGCTGACCGTAGCCTTTAACTACCAGCCTCGCTTTGTATCGAGGGCGAGTAGCATCATTCGTCTGCTTCACTCTAAACACCCATCGATTCTTCAAAACCTTCTTGTCCTTTGGCAACCGCACCAGCTCATAAGTGGAATTGGCGTGTAAGAAACTCATCTCCTCCTGCATAGCCTGCATCCACTCCTGCCTTTGTTCGTCTTCCATAGCCTCTGCAAAACTTTCGGACTCTCCCCCGTCAGTCAATAGCACGTACTCACCCGGTGAGTATCTCGTAGATGGTCGACGATCTCTGTCGCTCCTTCTCAATGGAGCCACTGGTGCTGGCTGTATACCGACAGCCTCCTCCCCTTCAGGAACTGTCTCTCCGGCATGCACATCCTCCTGAGGGACACCCTGACCACCATCAGCAGGCTGATGATCAAGGTTGGGAGCAACTCCATGTACTGGCTCCCCCATAACTGGATCCTCTGCGATGTCCTCTGAAAACTGCTCGAAGCGAAATGACTCTAAATCAGACAATTTCTCAGCCTCAGAAGGCGTCTCGGAATCCTAAGTGTTGGTCATGGTCAGATCATCGACGAATACCACGTCCCTGCTTTTGTAGAGCTTTCTTTCCACTGGGTCGTAGAGTCTATAGCCAAACTCATCCCGACCGTAGCCGACAAAGACGCATCGTCTCGTCTTCGACTCAAGTTTGGACCTCTCGTCCTTCGGTACATGCACGAAAGCCTTACAGCCAAACACTCGCAGATGATTGTATGACGACTCTTTGTCGTACCATACTTTGTCAGGCACATCACCCTGCAAAGGAGCACTAGGAGATAAATTAATAACATAAGCAGTTGTGAGAAGAGCCTCACCCCAATAACTGCCTGGCAAGTTTGCTTCTGACAGCAAACACTGCACCCTCTCCATCAGTGTCTTGTTCATGCGCTCCACTACACCATTGAGCTGAGGTGTCTTGGGCGGAGTCTTCTGGTGTCATAGCACCTGCTCTCTGCAATAAGCATCAAAGGGACCAATGTATTCGCCGCCGTTGTCGGACCGAACAAACAATAACTTCTTGCCCGTCTCTCTTTCAACAGAGGCCTGAAACTCTTTGAAAGTAAGCAGCACCTGATCCTTGGTCTTTAAGGTATAGATCCAAACCTTCCTGGAACAGTCATCAATAAAAGTTACAAAGTAAGAAGCACCACCAATATATTTTACCTTCATAGGACCGCAGACATCCGAGTGAATCAACTCGAGCAACGCCGACTTCCTTGAACTTGGGTGACTTTGGAAAGACACCCTATTTTGCTTCACAGCTAAACAGTGCGTGCACTTCTCCAACTTTGTAGACTTGAGCCCTGGAATCACCTTCCTGTTCACCAAGTAGCTCATCCTCTTCTCGCTGATATGGCCGAGCCGCCTGTGCCACAACTCGGTAGACGCATCACTGACGGCGTTCACCTCCTGTGCCCCCTGTGCGCTCTCCTCCATATAGTAGAGACCGGACTTCTTGCTTCCTCTGGCAATCTCCATCGAACCTCTGAAAAGCTTCCACTGACTATTCCTGAAGAGACTGAAGAATTCCTCGTCATCCAACCTTCCATTCGACACCAGGTTGAAACGGATATCAGGGACATGACGAACATCTTTAAGAACAAGAACTACACCCGTCTTCGTTCTCAAATGCACATCTCCAATGGTAACTGCCTTCGACACATCTCCATTGCCCATCTTCAACACTCCACAGTCACATGTCGTGTATGTGACAAATAGTGCCATGTTATGAGATATGTGCGCTGAAGCCCCTGAGTCCACCAGCCAAGAATTGTCATCGCAGGCAAGGTTTGTGATAACCTCACCACCTACAACGATCACATCGCCTCCATGTATCGAGGCCACCGCTGTAGTATTCTCATCTTGCTTCCCCTTGTCGCCATTCTTCTCTCTCTTCCAAGCGAAACAGTTCCGCTTGATGTGGCCCTTCTTGCCACAGTGGTGTAACGTCCCAGAACCAGAATACTGGAGAGCGGGGGCTTACATAGCCAGCTACGTATATTGAAGTACAACCCACCTCGCTATACGGTCACGGCTGTCTAGATACATGAGGGTTTAACTACAAGCCATCAGTCTCCTATGGTCATGAACAAGCCTATTGTTTCAATCTCAAGCAAGTAATAACAATTACAAGATGTCAGAGCACCAAATATACAATAGTAAGGCGTCACATACATTACATATTTTGATGATCATGAAGCTAATCCTACAAAATGTCAAGACTAGCAAGAGTTTCAGTCATACATGATCAACCCTAGAATTTGTCAATCATGTTACAGCCCGTAGGCAGACAGTAAATAAAGATGCAATACGAGCTAACACGTGCTCGCCGGCTAAACGACTCAAAAGAATAATTTTACAATAGAGTGGGAGAGCCAAAAATAAATCCACTCGTTGTCAGGGTTACGCCTGGTGGTCACCATCTGGCTGGAAGGTAGGTAGATCCTCTGGAGCTGCTCCGATATCTGGCCATACAAAACCAGCTGGGTCAGACCCCAGAAAGAGCAAGTACCACAAAGGAGGCTTCATTTAGGAACTAAAACCAGCATATAATAAATGAATATTAAAGATAATTATAAAAGAAACTGATAATAGCAGGGACAACAACAGTGAATTGGGTATGAGGAAACCATTCAAGTAGCCAGGTCACAACCCTTAAACCAAACAAGGACCGGAGTTGTAACCCTTCACCTGAATAGAAATCCGTCTCAAGTACTTGTTGGTAAAGTAAAACAGGATGAGCTCGACATAGGGTGAAATAAGACAATAAACGAAGAGAGGACACAGAACTACTCCGGGAGCCAGGTTACAACCCTTAAACCAAACAAGGACCGAGGTTGTAACCCTTCGCCTGAACAGGACTGGACCCCTGATCATTATTGTTAAGGCAAGCATAAGTAATCATGTCATGTCACAATTTTGTAAAACATGACGAGCATGACATGGGGTGCAATAAGACAATAAACGAAAAGAGGACACTGAACTGCTCCGGGAGTCAGGTTACAACCCTTAAACCAAACAAGGACCGAAGTTGTAACCCTTCGCCTGAACAGAACTGGTCCCCTGATCATTATTGTTAAGGCAAGCATGAATAATCAGGACGATATATGATAAGATAACCATGGGACTATTCAGATAGCCAAGTTACAACCCTTAAACCAAACAAGGACCGGGGTTGTAACCCTTCATCTGAACAGAACTTGGTACCTCATCATTTATCGATAAGTAAGGCACAAGAAGTCATGTCATGTTACAATCTTATACAGGATCAGGACCAGGCTAAGCTGGGCTAGACTCCACCCAATCAATCACGGCCAAGCAATGAGTACGACTTGATACTTTAACTAACTAGGGTTATCACAGGCCTAGTTACTAGCAAAATACAATAAGATTATTCCAACAGCCACAAGTCCTGCAGACCATCCAGGTTATCCAGACTCAATTAGGGGATTGAATTCATGTGGGTACATCGTCCAAGAAACGCATGTACCCTTAATTAATTTGGTGGTTGCAACACATGTCAGTGTGCTGAAAATGTGCCCTACTCGACGGTAGGCTACAGATCCCATGATGGGGCGCCCAGATAACGGGATTGCCTGTAGCTGGAAAATCTCTCCATGACTACTAGATTTTCTAGTTGTTAGCCTTAGTCAATTTCAGTAGGTACCCCTGACCGTGGTATTCAGGGGTCCCTATCCTAGACATGATGCAAGACAACACTGGTTCATTTGTACAAACACAATCGTCCACGGTGTCCAGATCATTCATTATAGTCATGTCATGCAAGCAGTCGCAACAGCTTTCAATAGTTGCCATGGTGCGTACTTGTCACATCTTGTTATGTCATGTCATGTCAGTTACTTGCCATACCATGTCATGTACAATTATTAGCCCGGTCAATATCAATCAATCCGTGCTTGTCAATTCATGAATAGTGCAAGGCATAAAGATAATCGGGTACACAAGGGCTCAAGGCTCTACGCGAGTGAGCCTTTACGCTAGGCCGAGGGCCTCAAGCGTAAAGCGGCTCTACGCTAGCCAGAGCAAGGGAGAGATAGCTCTACGCGAGCAAAGATGCACGTGGGTGGGGTTCTACGCTAGCCGGGTTATACGCAAATTACACGCGCGTAAGAATTTTACGCGAGTAGAATTCTACGCGCGCGAACACCCGAGCGAGATTCTATGCACGCGAGAATCTACTCGAGCCAAAGTCTACGCGAGTGCGATTCTACGCGAGTGGGAGGGTCCCGGCGTAGAGTTCGAATGAACTCGGCGTAGAACGAATACGCTAGCACGCAATTGCGTGTGCGTAAAAGTGGCACTACGCAGGCACGTTAAGACGTGAGCGTAAAAGGCTGCATAAACACGCTGGCACGCAATGCGTGGGCGTAAAAAGGGCTAAACACTACGCCAACACGTTAGAACGTGTGCGTAAAACTCCATCTTCTCCCTATGGCCAAAACAAGCATGCGTAAAAGCTCAGGGACTCGAGGAACTCCATCTCGGCCAAGATTTGGTGAAATTCGGCCATCTCAAAACCAAACTTGCATAAAATCGAAATTCCTACTACATGGGACTCTCCAATTCGGAAACAACCAAGTTAGAAGATCAAAACCAAGAAAATTAAAATACTAAAAACTTGGTTCTACATGAAATGAGCCATGGAATTCGAAAACGCTAAGTACTAAAGTGACTTAGAATCTTGTGGAGAAGAAAATGGAACAATAAAACTTGAGTTCCTCCATGAAGCAAGTTGCACTTGCCTAAACCTCATGTTAGGTGAAAGAGAGTAATGTGAGGAAGAAGAAGAGTAAATGAAAAGAAGTAATGAGGAGAGAGAGAAAGAGTGGACGGCTAATAAAGGAAGGAAGGGGTGGTAGGTGGGGTTGGTCCACATGAAGAACCAATCCAAACCGAACCAAGCCAACCAAGCTGAACCAAGCAATTGAAATACCAAGATAACCATGCAATGAGACATGCCATGAATCAAAATACGTAAACGTATACAAAAATACGTAATACGAACCATGATCGTTACAAGTGGTAACACTCCGAGTCCTCGTACCGACCCTTGGACTTTTCTCTGCTCTTGTCTCTGCCACCACCTGGACTCCTGTTTTTGCCCCTTCCGCGGCTCTCTGAAACTATTACCTCTGAGTGGTGGGATGTGGATGAAGTGCCCTGAGGACATCTCCGCATCTCTTCATTCAGCACCCCGCTCTTAGCAAACTCCAGACTGACCACGCCCTCTGGAGCAGAAGCGATCATAGATACTCGTACGGCCTCCCACGAGTCTGACAATGTACACAGCAGCCATTGTCCTTGAACCTCGTCGTCGAACTTGACTCCCATCGAAGATAGCTAGTCAACCACGCCCTGGAAATCACTCAAGTGATCTGTAATAGACGCCCCATCTTTGTACCGCAGACCCATCATCGTCCGGATCAGGAACAACTTGTTTACCCCGGTCTTCTTTGCGTACAAAGATTCCAGCTTATCTCATAACGTCTTCGCGTGCTCAATATTGGCAACGTGGTTGTACACGTTCTCGTCAACGAACTGCCTGATATATCCGCACACATGTATATGCTCGAATTTCCAGTCCTCCTCAGATTTATCAACTGGTCGCTCGAAAGCAAATACGGGCAGATGCAGCTTCTTGACAAACAGCAAATCTTTCATCTTGCTCCGCCAATAATGATAGTTGGTGTCGTTCAGGTTCACCATGTGCACTGGTTTCGCGTCCATCTCTCCTCTCTAGTTTTCTTGTCAACTCCTGACACCCTTCCGAATTCCAGAACCTGGCTCTGATACCACTTTGTTGGGAAAAAAAAACGCGAAAACCTTTTTCCAAACTAGAGAGTACCTGTGAGAGAACCGAGCAATACAACGCACGAACCAAAATACCAAAACAAACCACGCAGACACAGAGAATTTTTGACGTGGAAAACGCTTGCGAGAAAAAACTACGGGACGATCGGAGTCTAACCCTGAGAAGCCTTCACTAATGAAATGAAGGAGTACACCCTCTACAAACTTCTCCCGATCCAAATCGGATTCCCACAACACTTAGAAGCAAGAATAATGATTACAAGGCTACGAAGAACAAGGACGACGAGTAGATATTATCCGAACACGATCCTCCTTCGAAAACGGCCTTCAATCCTCCTTCTTCTCTTCCAAAGTTGCAATGGCACTCTTGCCTCTTTTTCTCTCTCTTGTGTGTGTTACGTATGAGATTAGGGTTAGGAAACACCATATGAAAATACCCTAATCCCGCAACAAAACCTATACCGTAGGATACGATCCAACGGTGATCAATCATCCTGAAAAATACTTCAGCCCCGACGACACAGAGTTCGGCCAGAACTCTGTGTTTGGCAATCAGCAAGGTTCTGGAACCAGAGGACAGAGTTCGGCCAGAACTCTGTCCTGGGGCAGAGTTCGGCCCGAACTCTGTCCTGGGGCAGAATTCGGCCCGAACTCTGCCCCCCTCCTTCCAGCAGCTCCTCTGGTCAGCTCTCGAGTATCTCTGTCATCTCCGACTGGCCTCGTCATCTCCCCGAGCTTCTCTGACACACAGACGGCGCTCGTAGCACTCCGAGGTCTTCTCAACATAGGTTGGGAACCCCACCCATTCCAACACATATATTATTGTGAGACCGCCAGTGTACATCACTGCCCTCTAGTAAATGCACACACTATTTAAGTATAGCATTCTTCCAACTATTCTCCGGTTTTCCATTTCCCTGTTCTTTTCCATGGCAATATATCTATAAATTTTACATGACTTTTTCAAGCTGGCAATAGAGCAAGAAATATTTGCTTCTCTTAGAATAGCATATATTTTCTACTATCATATGTACATGAGAAATAGTTTCCTAAGAGCAGCTCTGCTACTAATTTCAGGTGAAGATGGCAGAAGATCTGGTTACCAGAGGATCCTTGACATGTAGCCTAGACCATCTTCTCCAAAGCCAAATGAGTGCTCCCCACTTACTCAATACCCGCAACTTATACCGGGCATCTGAAATCCCACCTATTGAACTACAAGAAAATGAACCTTGTTACATGACTGCGGTCGGACAAATTCAACTTTCAGGCATGGAAGGTGATGAAACCAAAGATGGAAATATCGGGATGAGATTGAACCAGAGCTCCCCGTTAGAAAGCATGGCAAGCTTGGACAACCTTCAGAACAGGCTTCCCAACGATGTTACAAGCTGTGGTAGTGACATTTGGCAGTGGGACTCCCACGCAAATGCCATGCCCAAGCAGCTCTAAATTGTAAGTTGTTGAAAGGTTAATGTGGCATAGACAGTTGGAAGAAGAATAATAGTCATTATCATGTACAAACCCCTGCAAGTTGGACAATAATATCAATTATAATAAGTTTTAAATTGATTGACTGCGGCGGCAAGTGTTGTGACGTACACGAGGAAATTCTGATCAAATGATCAAGGGAATTGGTTATCTGGAAGTTACTCCAGTTGATGAGCCAGCTTTGCCAGCATTGATGTTATAAAGTGGAGGAGATTGGTAACTTTCAATGTATTAAATTTTATCCCAGTTGTGGGAATAGGCTTACCTGTGAAAACAACATTCCTTGCAGGGCAGGTTCAGTCAGTCAGGTTCTTATAAGCGATAATAAAAATGCACCTAACCTTGATACATGGACATGTTTTCATTTCCCTTAGTCAGCTTATTCCAAATCTGCAGTCCCCTAGAACATAAACATGTTAACAGTTTTAACTAGTATTTTTGAAGAACCTCCAGTTGAATCTCTCCTATATGTCCTCTACAACACAAGCTTGTAAAATCAGTACTAGCATAGAGTTCAAAAGTTTCATAATACATAAACATTCAGCTTGTATTTTCAAGCACCAGACTGCAACCTAGCACTGATTCTTTTAGAGTAGAACATAACATTAAAAAAAAGATTTAAAGATTTTACCAGTAGCGCTATAGTGCAATCCGTAATCTTGATAAAGATGGTATCCATTGCCTTTATAAAGACTGAATATAGATGTATTGCCCCCAATCTTTACAAGGAAAATCATAGCCAACAAAATAAAATTTTAAGTCATACAAAGTTTTTTATGAAAACTGATTCACATGGTGTCTTGGGTTCCAGCTGTAGGATCTCTTCTTTTTGGAAATCCGGAAGCAAACATATTGATCAATTGGGAGCTCTGAGCAAAGATGTATACACAAAACAAGCACAATCCTGTTCAAAGATAGATTGCAATTAGTTCTTTGAATGAATGAATGGTCCATTTATGACTGCACAAAAAATATCACAGGATGATAACGGAAACAAGATAAATATTGTCGTTTCACACATGCTCATGGAAAGACACACGAGCACAACATTTGCCATTATGCTCATGCAGATGTGTGAACACATGCAGAACTAAACAGACACCATGACAAAACAAAGAGCGTGAAATATACCAGTATAAGTAACTGTAGCGCCTGAAGCAGATCTTCCTAAAGCTGACAAGATATATAGAATAAAAACCACCTGAGAAATTAGCAGCAGCAAAGTATAAGAAATACGGCATTTTAACTTGCAGATGACCTCTTGCACTATCATTCTCTATGTATGCACCAAGATATCTACCTTTAGAAAAGGAAATGCTAGAAGCCTTGAACTGAATTTGGCTACTGAGAGAAAACTGAATATCATTTAGCCGTTGAATTGGATGCAAAAACTTTCAAGCCCATTTGCACACACATAACAATCGCCAAATAATAATTGGTGTCTACCGTAGGAAAGCCAGAAAAGGATGTTTTGCACTACTTAATGACATTCAGAAGAGATTCCACGGATTTGATTCTACGATGCGTCAAACAGGTAAAGGGAAAAAAAGTGAATACAGCTGCATTCCTGCTTATGAAATTTAGTGTCCGAGAACTACACTAGGCTACTTAAATCTCAAAACGGATCTAGACGAGGTTTTGATGAAGTAACTACATCAGCAAGTAAAGGGAATAGTATACTACATCTAGTTCAGGTGGGTTATTATGGATTTTGTTTAATTGTACTCCCTACCCAAAAATATTTGTGCAGATGAAAGATCCATAGTGCGTATATATTTGTGCAGATGAAAGATCCAAGTAAAGGGAATAGTATACTACATCCAGATAACCATATATGAGAAACAAAAATATGTGCAGATGAAAGCTCCATAGTGCGTATATGTTATTGTCATAAAATACTGTCCAGCATAGGGTCAGGCCACAGACGATAGAGTATATTTAAAAAAAAAAAAAAAGCTTACGACCATAAGCACGAGATAAGCACAATATCAATAGCCATTACCACTTGTTTCAACTACTTGGCTTCAGCTCCTCCGTCCTGGCAAATTTTTGAGACTTTTAAAACACGTTAAGGCCTGTCTAAAATGAAAGTTCATGAAAGGGCACAAGCAAATATGAATGCTTTCTGAAGGAGAAAGCTAAGCTTGGATGTGGAAGTAGTAAGAATTGATTTGACTAAACTCAATATGGCACCTGATAGTGAGTGTTCACAATAGGAATGAAGCAAAGAAGGGATCATGAGGCCTGGAACTTGATATGGCACTTGATAATTGTGGTTATGGGTCACATGTAATAGAGAAGAATTTTCCTCAGCCCCTCATTGATAATAACTGCTAATGATAAATGTTTGTACTGTTTCAAAGAAATAACAATCAAATACTGAAATTTTATCAGCCTTTTTTATGCGATTTCATTACAAACTGGGTTGGGTAGGTGGGGGTGTGGGTGGGTGGGGTCTGACTTTCAGAAAAAAATATTTCCATAAGTAAAGAGCATTATTGTCACCACCACTTTCCTGGAACAGGAGTATTTTTGACTTTTTCCTAATTACTGTTATTAGTGTGGTTTCATATTATATCTTCAATGCTAATTATTTTGAAAACTAAACTTTATATTTTGGTTAATTATTTAAATAGTTAACATGGTACACGTGTTATATTTTGAATATGACTAATGGTTAGCATTTGACTAGAATAGTGGTTAGTGATCCTAGAAGACCCAAACCCAACCAATAAGATGATTAGGACTAGCCTAAATGAACTTTAGTTAGTCTCTAGATAGATTAGAAGATCTAGTTAGAAAACTTGACTAAACACCTAATTAGGAAGAGAGCTTTAATCCCTAACTTGTCATGACTAAAGAGAGGGGTGTAGTGGACCTTTCCCCTTGACCAAAACCCTAATCCTAACATCATATGGCAACCCATATTTTTATAAAATTTTACTTCATCTTCTTCCTCCTTCCATTTTTCATTTCAAGCCCCAATTTAGAAGCTTTTTCCCCCAAATTGCTCCTACACTCAAATTTTCTCCAAATTGAGCCAAATTCGTTTCATTCTCTCCCCCTTGGAGAGGAAAAGCCTATATTGGCTAGCTAAGAAGGGATTGGAAGGTTTTGGAGCCTTGAAGCTTGGTGGAGATCTAGATCTAGGAATTTTACATTGGAAATCCATCTCCCTTTTGGTATGAGCTCTCTAAACCCTTCCATTTTATTTCATTAGTGTAACTGCATTCATTTAGGACCCCATTTGCATTAGGATACCATTAGAGAGGAGTTAAGGCTCTTCTTTTCCTATTTGAAGATTTTTTCCATTTCATTTTGATACAAATTTGGAGAAATCGAATTTGTGACCACCAAGTGTTCGATACGTGTCCTCAAAGAAACTCCGTGTCCTTTTTTAGTCGAGATTGGGTGTATGTGTCCTAAATAGGATACGTGATATTGTGTCATGGTATATCATGATACACATGGTTAGATTTGGGTATAGACATGTGTTTCTTTTGTCCAAACAACCCAAATTCGTCATAATATTCATCCACGTTTTTAATAGCCATAGCAATTTAGAAATGCCATAACTTTTAGCTCAGAACTCCGATTAATCTCCCTTTTTTTTAAAGAACCGTATCGAAGTTAGCTTTCCAAATATATATATTAATAGGCCAAAATCGTTCTACAACTTTCTGTAAAACTGTTTGAGTGTCAGCTGTCCGATAGACGAACGCGTTTCGGTGTTCGCAATTTTGGGAGTTTCCGGACACGAAAATGTGATCCGTTTGAAGTTTCGGAAAGCTAATACGAAGGGCTACGACATACTTTAATCCTAGAATTTAGTGAAGGTCTAATTGGTACAGTATTGATTTTAAGTAAAAAAATGACTATACGACATAGACATTTTGTATAACCTATGAGTCTATGTCGTATGGATATTAAGTGAATGTAGGTACCATAGGTTGTCGAGTATATGTATGATATAGTACATATATATATGTATATATATATTATTGTTAGGTAATATGTGTTAGTAAGTGTGTGTTAATGTTGATACAAATGGTTATCAAGTAAGCCAAATATAGATAAGTTATGTGTCAAGATATTAAAGTTTTGGACAAGGTACTAGTGTGATACTTGGGTACCATGAGGATATTGGTATTGTGACACTCAAGTATCATGAGTAAGGATAAGAGAGTATTGGAACTTGAGTAAGGTATCCTATTTGGTATCAAAGTATTAGTATTAGAGTTAGTTGGGATATGTTTATCTTAGAAGTTAAGATAATTAGTGTATGTAGATATCTTAGTATCTATGATATATTAGAGTTAGAAGATTAGATGGTTAGTTAGTGTCTAGTAGACGTTAGAGTTAGGATAGATAGTATCTTAGGATACTAGATGTTAGTATCTTAGGAGTAGATAGTATATCTTAGATTTACCTTTACCTTAAGGTAATGGTTTACCTACAAGATAAGGTATTGGGTTTACCTTCAAGGTAAAGGGGTTTACCTAGATACTAAGGTTAGATGTTAAGATATTGGTTAGCTAGTAGCTTAGGGTAGATACTAGATATCTAATACTGATATTGGTAGCTAAGATATTTATACCTAGACTAAGGTATTGGACTTCCCACTAAGGTATTGGTATTGGGATACCAATAGGACTAAGGTATATTGGTATATGTTATGGGTAGGTAAAGGTAATGGTATATATAATAGGCATTGGGTACATCCATGTATATATAAAGGATAAATTGGCTAAAGTAATCATAGATAGTAGGTAACTAGTAGAGATGTAAGATATATGTATTGATACTTGGTAATATTAGCTATTATGGCTAATACCTTCAAGGTATAGACCTAGAAACGAGGTATTGACTAGCATGGACTAGAAAATCTAGTTTACGAGGTATTGACCTTAGAACTAAGGTATTAACTAATAGTTAAGGTATTTGAGATATGGGCTAAGGGTAAGTGGATAGTATCTATAGATGATATATGTGATTTGGGATACCATAGTATATGTGGCTTGTTGAGAATTCATGTATGATATATGTTTATGATATAGTACTATAAGGTATCCTAGAGTATGTGGATCTATGGTTAGAATTATGACTAGCTTAGATAGAGTTGACCCCTTTGACTAGACAGTTGACCAAACCCTAGATGTTGACTTAGTTTGACTAAGAGTTGACCAAGGGTTGACTTTTAACCTAGAGAGGCATAGTATCATGTAGATTGCATTGTACACTTTAATTATTATACATTGAATACATTATAACCTGTATTGCTTTAAATAGGACATTGTTACTCCAGTTCGGACATCTGTATACATTAGTCGCTCAGGGTATCAGGTGAGTACATTCTCTGATAGTTCTTTCATTTACTTGATGATTACTGTATTTCAGTTCTAGTTAGTTCTATTTGATGTCTACTGTGAGTCTTGGCACGATTGTACACGGATTGGTATTGTCATTGGATTTTCAGTCATGAGATGTTACCTTAACTCATCGCGATGGTATCGAATATTGTTCTTGTTGGTATTGGATAACATTGAATATATTGGTATCGAATACTGTTCTTGTTGGTATTGGATAATATTGGTTAACATTGGCTAGTAACGTGTCATGGTTGGATCCATCGTATCAGTCGGGGCGGGGGTAAGACTAGTTAGATATGTGATCAAGAACTATCGGCAAATAGTGTAATCATCGGCTACTAGCTAAGCATACATTGCACGTATGATTGAGCTAGCCTTAGTGTAAGCATTGAATATCCCAAGCCGATCACATATCCAACTGGTATTCCAAAACACATTGTCTACTACAGTTGTATACATTCAGTTCACCATTACATTGTGCTATCTTGATTTAGTCGTTCTTTTCCATTATTTGTTCTCACAGATTTCTGTCTATCTTACCCTCTGTTCTAAAAGGCGTCCGCCTAGACCGCCTAGGCGGCGCCTAGGCGCTAGGCGTTGGGTGCCCGCCCGATGTCCGCTTAGGCGCCCGCCTAATCCCCCTGACATCCAACTATGCATGTTTTAGGATTTTATGGATTTTTTTCTGCAATTTTTAGTAGATTTTTTTGGATTCTTTTTATTTTTTTGAACCGCCTATATCTAGGCGTCCGCCTAAGCACCCGCCTAGGTGGGCTAGGCGCTAGGCGGAAGGTGTCCGCCCGACTAGCGCCTAGCGCTTTTCACAACCTTGATCTTACCATGTTCATCAATATAACTGTCTATAACTGTTTTATAGTCCTTGCCATTTACTTGGTATGACATCCTTTACCACATAGAGATACAATGATAGCTTTTACCTAGATCGCCTCAATACAAACCTCCCTCCCACCCCTTTAGACAATACCGATACGTAAACAGCTGAAACAGTCAAAACTACATAAACTGACCGATTCAAAACCACCAAAACCCTTCAAACACGTTGATACTACTATAAGAAGGCCAATACCGGTTCTGATACTGCGAAGCTTAATCCAACCCATCATCTTCTTTCTCATAAGAAAGAACATTTCAGCATTAGTCTAAACACGACAAATGCTTGTATTATTCGATGAAAAAAATTAATAACCGAGTTTCAAAAACAATATTTTCGTAGAAAAACACCATTGCTAAAAATGTACATTTCAGCATTAACCAATATAACATCATGAAGAAAGAGCAAACAACATAATGACTTATTTTTACTCTCATGCAAGTATATAAAATTATTACAAGATGCTAAAGTTGAAGATATGATACTACTGCTCGCAGTTGAACAAGAGACCTTAGTATGACATCGTCTACCATGTAGAGATACTGATTCTGATACTGTAAATCTCGATCCAACCCATCACCATCATCTTCTTTCTCCTTACTCGCCCTAACCCTTTACCATCATCTTCTTTCTCCATACTCACCCTAACACATCAGCAGCATCTTCTTCCTCCTGTCTCATCCCCATTTTCCTCTCCTCGTCCCACCTAACCACCACTACAGTATTCTTCCTCCCCTCCCCTTATTGCTGCAGCTACCCTTGTCACTGATCTGCCCCTTCCCCGTGGAATGACCAGGCCCTCACCACCCCTATAATCCCTGGTCAGGGTTTACGAAAGAGGAAGATGGGACTTTTTGTTCAAAGGTAGAATGGCCATAAGCCAGTCACATGAAAGGCACACAAGACTAATAAGGTAGAAAAGTAAAAATATTTAAAATAAAATAAGTTCATGGTATTTGAGAGAAAATTAGCCCAAAATAATTACCTTGAAAAAGAGCCTCTTGTCATGACCTGTTGCAGCAACCCTTAATACAGACTCTGCTGCTCCTATTGTATTAGCCAAGCATGCTACTATCCCATTAGCCGTATCTTGGGATATCTGCCATTCAAGAGGATCCACAGGTACCCTACAAGAAACCCCACAAAAAAAAGATGAATGTGCTGGTCCAAAGAATTCATTAAGATGGATGTTGAAAAGGTATCTAAAGTAAAACTACTAGAAGATGCCACATGCAATGAGGTCAGTCACTCAGTTGCCAGATGACAAATGAAACAGAGAAAATACTACAAAGAATATATCTTTTTTTGTTGTACAAGAATTGCCCAAACAATAGGGGCATGGTTGAAAGATCAGAGATAAGGAATTTTATAAATAAAAAATTAAGGTAGACAAAATAGCAAACATATAAACTCAAATAGAACAAAAATCAGCTCTAGCACATCAAAAAGATCATGTTTGGGTCAGCATCAGACAAACATACTCCACGTTGTGTGTGTATGAGAGAGAGAGAGAGAGAAAGGGAGGAAGAGCAGGAGAGAGAGAGAGAGAGTACGACTGATTCGCTGCAGCTACTAAAGGTGAGAAAGCTCAGATGTATGGCAGTCATCTTCCGTCACCATAGGGTCAAGTTTAAGTATGCGCCCATAGTATCTCAATTATATCTCTTACTATACGGTAATATAGAAGTAAATAATAAACAACCGAGGCTAAAAGCTTCTGACTGGTTTTATTATACTTGTATCTTTCTTGGTGTTAAAATTTAAGGCTTAACGTCCTCTGTAGCTTGGAAGGCTTGGCTAGAACGCAATACTTAGCTATAACGCAATAATGTCATTTTCAACGCCCAAAACTTCAAAAACACTAAAGTAGTGAATCTATTTTAACACCTTACTATATGGACAAGGAGCAGATGGCAAGATAGAAGTTGGGAGGGGATGCAAGCAAGCTGGAGACCTCTACCATGCAGGCAGTCTCTTTTTTTTTTCTTTTTTCTTTCCCTTTTTTTTTTTTTTGCGGTAGTAGCAATTTTAGCTTATTAAGGCCTGTTTTGGATTACTACTGCTTTTCAGAAAGCAGCAGCATAAGCAGCTCTTGACAACAGCCTCTCATCCGCTTCCAGAAGTTCCCAAAATTGAACCGGCTTCTCATGTTTTAGATAAGCTGTTGTTACCAAACAGCTTTTGTGAATGCTTTTCAAAAACACAATCATAAGTAGCCATGATAAGCAATCCCAAACCTTAGTCTAAGTATGGTGTTATTGTTTCTTTATGTTTAATTCACTGTTTATTTTGGATTATGTGGGCAAGATACTCTTTGTTTTGCTTAGTCCTTGATGTGTCAGACTATTGATATTAGTGGCTTCTACAGTGTTCACAAGAGCCTTCTACAGGGTGGGCGGGGCTTCATGCGGTTTTTTCCTCAAATTCCTCAGAAAAAAAAGGCAATGTGAGCCATTCACAAGCTCATGTTCATTTGTTTAGCTATATGATTCAAGCTGAAGTCTATTTGAGCTTGATAACTAGTCAAACCCAAATTATACTGACCTTTACAAGTTAAACTCAATTTATACCATATAGGCATCGTAATAAATTTTGGAGGAAAAACACAAGGGACACTTGAAAAGTCTTAAACCATAAGAGCATCCTTGTTATGATCAAGGCACATAATCTCTCCAACTTTTTGCAACAAGATATTCACTAAATAATTTTACATTCCTTCATGTGTCCCTTTCTTTAATCCTACCATTACGGCTGCCCAAAATTTAATTTTTCAGTACCTTTGTTACACAAAAAAGTTGGAGACAAATTTTACGTGGAAATCAAGTTTTCATCAGTTTGTCAAGTAGAGAGGTTCTTGAAATGGCTCTAAAAATCCACTTCTTCAAAAAAACTAAGGAAACAAACTTCTCTTCCTGCCAATCCAAAACACGATAAGTAGACAAATTCCACGTAACAAAATCGATACGAATTCTAACACCACGATGTCAACACTCTCCCCTACATCCCTATTGTCTAGATTATCAACAAGCCCTCTGTCTCACATAATACTATGATAAGGTTAATATTATGCGCAAGTGTTGGTACATACCAAAATACATTTGGGTTTGCACTTGCTTCATTTCTCTTTTCATATTCTTCTCTGTAACTAATAGACCCTGAAACAATCAACTTAAACACCAATACCAGTGAAACCTTTTCGTCCAGTGTTTTGGAGTCGACAAGATGAAGCCCAAGACAAACAACCTATTCAAAATAAAAGACCATCCCAATCCCATGAGGCTCTCGCTTATGGAGGGTCTTGAGGTGCATAGAGCTTTACCCCATTTTTGGATAGGTTGTCTTCATGACTCGAACGTTAGGCACCCAATGGTAAAGACCTTGGGATTTTACGGGAGATTATGGCTTCAAAGCCTATTGAAGACAATTATGTTTTTTATTCTTAAATTTTTTATCACCAAATGGTGGTCCAGTTGGTGAATTCGTGATGGTGTATGTTCGAGGTCTTGAGTTCAAAACTTTGACACCATATCCCATATTAGTGGTCGTTTCTTTATAATAAAATTGCAGACCAATGGAGAAGATACTAGACCAATATTTCCATCATCATTGGTTTACATCAAGAATATGTGTTAAGGTTCTTACAAATTTGCACTAGTTATGGATGAAATGACTATGAATGTCCTAGATAAAGTTCCATGGTGTATGTTGTTTATTGACGATACCATACTAGCTGATGAGACTAGAACTTAGACTCTAAAACAGAATCATGGAGGGTAAAACTTTGGAATCTAAAGGATTTAAAATTAGTAGGATAAAAACAGAGCATATAAAATGTGATTTCAACCAAATGTCAAAGTGAAATGAGGGAGTACACCTTATTAGACGAGAGATACATACCTAGGAGCGATAGTTTTCGATATTTAGGATGAAAAATGATGGAGATATTGAGACGGTTGTTGTTCGTAGAATGAAAATGGCACGGTTAAGATAGAAAGAGTGATTGTGGAGTGTCTTGTGCACGCATGGCACGAAATTTTATACGACAACTATAAGACCAGCCATGCTTTATACTTTGGAGTGTAAGACAACTAAAAGACCACCTGTACAGAAAAATGATAACGACTGAAATGAGAATGCTAAGAGCATCTCAAATGCAAGTGTGAGTTTAGAAAAAAGTTGTTGCCACATAGCAAGGTTGTGAAAAGCGCTAGGCGCTAGTCGGACGAGCACCTTCCGCCTAGCGTCTAGCCCACCTAGGCGGCCGCCTAGATCTAGGCGGCCGCCTAGATATAGGCGGTTCAAAAAATTAAAAATAATCCAAACAGATCTACTAATAATTGTAGAAAAAATTCACAAAACCCCAAAACATGCATAGTCGGACGTCAGGGGGATTAGGTGGACACCTAAGCGCGCATCAGGCGGACACCCGACGCCTAGGTGCCGCCTAGGCGCCTTTTAGAACAGAGCCACATAGGAATAACAAGGCTTTATTGAAAAAGTCCTTCTCCAATGCAAATGTCAAAAAAGTTGAGAAGTTGACTTTGGCATGACATGGCAAAGACATTGTGAAGTTGGTTGTCTAGTTCTAGACAATGCACTTCACAATGTCTTTACCTCCACATCATCAATTATGAATTTTAAAAAAAAAAAATTAGAAAGAAGGGACGAAGTCGTCTTGGAAGTTGAAAAAAGAAGATTTTATTGTCTTATCAATATTTTTGCATTAGAGAAGATTTTTCTATTGTGTGAATATAATCTTGCCACCTAGGAAAGACATTGTCTTGTGCCTCATGCCACATAGGAATCACATCACATTACAAGACACTAGGGTTGGAGAAGCTCTAAGATGGATGAGTGGCAATAGATAGAAAATGCGTGTAGTTGAAAGGATAATACTTGATATCCTGATGTAACCATTGCCCCTCCATGGAGAAGGAATATTTTGCAAGAGGTCATGCTTCTAGAACATAGTTCCCAGTTAGCCTTGTGGATACAACATCAAGAATCCAAACTATCGGCAGCACAAAGAAAATAATTCTCGGAAAGGAAATACAAACTGAATCTAAAACCCACATAGCTCACAAGTAAACTGATCTACAAACGACATCATTGCCATCAAGTCTTTAGCAAAGCCATAAGTTAGCTAACGAAATGGAAATATAAACAACAAAAATAACAAGAGTCAGCAAAAGTTGGTTGCTAAAACGACTAGAATAACAATCTAGATGAGTGAAGAACCTTTATTTATCATAAGCTAGACATTCTAGTTGCTATAATCACATAATTAGACATGTTTATTTATCATAGTAGTAACATCAACTTACAAAATTACGCTGCTAACTAATGATTCATGGACAAATTGACAGCACAGCACAGTCATGCAAGTGAGTAACATAGATCTAGATTAGATGAGATGAGAGAGAGAGAGAGAGAGAGAGAGAGAGAGAGAGAGAGAGAGAGAGAGGAATTTCGTTTGGGATCTATGAATGAATGAATGAATTACTTACGAGATGTTCATCTGTCGGAATAGCATGCCGAGGATGGCAAGGGAGCAGAGGAGGACGATGAGGACGTCGGAGAGGAGAGAGAGGAGGCTCGACTCCCTGTAGGCGCAGTGGTAGTAAACAAGGCTCCCGCACACTAGCACCACTGCCGGACGGCCGACCTCCACCTTCAGATCCTCCACCACCTCTTCTTCCACCTCCGTCTCCATTACTATTACTCCACCACCTCCTCTCTTCCAGAAACCCTAACCCTAATGCGACGAAGCGGTCGCCTGTCTTCTTCTTCCCCAACCCCCAACTTATAAGTCTAATTTGAGGAGCCCTAGCCTTTCCTTTCCTTTCCTTTCCTTTTGACCCAGTACACCGCTGTTGAACACTGACCGGTAACGTTACCTCCATCTGACAACTTCCTCCTACGATGCCATTGGTTTGGTTGCAGCTGACAAGTGGGCCGGGCGGAGCCGGACCTTTTGGGCCCCATAAACTATATATAGCGGGTCGGGCCGGGCCGAGCTATGGATATAAATTTTGAGCCCAGTCCGACACATGACTCCCAGCACGCACGTTAGGCTTAGGACCGGGCCGAACACGACCGAATATACGGGGTCGGATCAGGTCGGTCCCACCGGACGGTCCGGCCCACTTGACAGTTCTAACACTGTGTGTGTACATATGTTGCTGTAAATGTGATCCTGGGCCGGTGCCTGTGGGGCAGGGGCGGCCCTGGCCCAGGACAGATCGGACGACGGCCCAGGGTCCCCTGACGAAAGGGGACACCAATATGAAATTGTCTATAATAAAACTAGTATGTATCATGTGTCTTTTTTTAACAAAAAATATTGTGGTGTAGTGGTTATAATGCTAGAGTTACATTTAAGAGGTCCTTGGTTCAAATCTTGACTACAACAAAATTTTGTTTTATTTATATTTTTTTTAGATTATGTATAAGGGTCCATTTTAGAAGTTTTGCCTTGGGTCCCCAACAACTCAGGGCCGGCCCTGCTGTGGAGCTGGAACTCTGATGCTCCTCTCCTCCCCATTTGTGGTAGTTTCAGACTCACATGACTCTGCACTCCTGTAGCTGCATGACAACTGAGAAGGGAAAGTTGGGGTTTGTAATTGTGGTGCTGTGCTGATCTAAGTGTATACCCAAGCTTCATCAAGGGCAACTTTATGTATAAAAACAATACAGGTAATAAGAAAAAACTAATCCAAGCTTCTTAATCTTATTTGCAACCATCCATACATATAATAACGACATGGTTCAGTACAATACAGACCAAAGAGTCTATACAATATATATAGGTAATAACAAAATGGTTCAGTAAATAGAACAGATATTGGTAATAACAAAAAAATTAGATGATATTATTAGGATCAGATTTTTTTAACTCTGTGGATACAAGAGTCTATAGTAACATCTCATTATTTGCATTTGCAACCATATCAAGAACCAGATACATTGTAATCAGGTTCTCACTACACAAACAAGGAGTTCTTTGCTGGCAAACCCTGAGGAAATCTTTCTCATCTTGACTGTAGTTATAGACCATGTACTTCTCCCAGGCCTCTGGGATTAGGCATCTGACCAGGCCAAGTCTATATTATAGGCCAATATATGTAGTCTGGCACGACCCAATATACAGGACCGGATCGCTCCGGCCCCACGATTAATCGAGCCGGGCCGGTACATGGGCCAATTTACTTTTCCACCACCAGAACACTCGAAGAGAACTTTGGGCTTCTCTTAGATATGTTATTCTCTATTTACTTGGTTTCCTGCCTTACTTTACTGAGACTTGTTGTGTATATACGAATCCGGTGCCACTCTGGCACCCAAGTTAATATATAACTGTCCATGTGGCCATAGCCCGTTGGGAACGGTGGAGCACTCCGGTGCAGTGGCGCGGATTCGAGCCCCCTTGGGGGCATGCCTCCAAGCACCATTAAGAAGTGGACGCCCTCAACAACAAAAAAAGAAGTAAATATATAACTTGGAGGTGAAAGTAAATTTTTGCAGAGTTTGAGGAAGAAAAAAGCCCTATATAGACTACAGGTTGGATTTATCATGAGTATATACGATTCTGCTTGAGTAGCACAGGCAGTGCAGTGGTGATTCTTTCTTCCTCATCCAGTGCTATTATATAATAATATCAACCCCTGCCAATCTCCCTTTTTGCAAATTACTCGCAAACCACACCACAAATCATCTACTATGGAGATGCCAAAACCTAACCATATGCTGCTTCTCGACAATTGGCACAAAGTGTAATAACAGTTCATCTCAGCAATTCGCGTATGACAAAAATCAATACTAAAAGAAACTACTATCAGATCATTTTCATCTCAGTGCAGAGTTTGTTTCCTGGATCTGCAAGATAAGATTGCTAAATACATTGATTCAGAATCAGCATAACACATGACTAATACAAACCCTTAGACAGCATGGGATCCAAACTACACACTTTATGATTAAATACATGATGCTACCACACGATTCTTACGCGATATAATACATATATAGTCGGGGCCTCTTTACCAAGACTTTACGGTATCAGACTACCTAAATGGAGGAGGGCTAAGAGATCTGTACATCTTAACATCTGCTCCTTCCAAAGAAACTTTGTCTGAGGAAGACCTCTTAAACAATTTCTCGCCACAAATAATCATGTTATGATTCTGAAGCATGCGAATCTGTAAGAGAGCTAAAAGTATAAGTTGCTAGAATTTAACCAACAAGATCAACAAAAGCCAAATGAACTGACTGCTTTTATCAGTGAAAGTAGGAATACATAAACAAACACAAGGGCAGAAAGTACTCTTTTGCACCTATTGTATTTCACTACCCAAAGCAACTCTACTATTTTTTTTTTTCATTTAAAAAGAAACAATATTTAGTCATTGTTGTATATTTGACTGCAGATAAGCATCGTCTCCCAGTCTTTTCATGATTCTCCAACAATTTTCTAAATGTTTATCGAGCAACCCAAGTAAAAATTGAAATTGCAATTATCAGGAACCTTAGGTTCTCAGATCAACTGAAATGATGTATTCAAGTCTGTAACCTGACTCACTACACATTCACATGATCCACAGAGGATTGTCTTACTAACATGCATGAAAAAGTCCGTCAAGTACGAGTCCAATTTATATAAACAGCTTGCAGCATGACGTGTGCATAGAAGTGAAAGAAATTACAGTTACAAGACACAGACCGACCTACAATACTTGATAGTTTGGGAGCCAAACGAGGTAAGGTAGCCAAAAGCAACAGATCAAGATAGATAATAACTAAAAGAAAGGGCAGGGTACTAGGTGAACACAATTTTAAGTATCCGCAAATTTCTCAAACCAATCAAACATCAATGCTAGGTGGATCACTAATGTCAGCAACAGACAGACTTTAATATGCTAAAGAATATTTCTTCACACTGCCACAATGAAACTGTGTAAATGAACCAAAAACCAACATGAAAACTAGGCAAGGAAAAGTGATAAAGTCAAATTATCATGTCCAGGTGTGGCAATGTGTGTGGGGTGGTGGGTGGGTTGGGGTGTCGGTCATTGCTTTTATGTCTCAAGTGCTGATAACAACTCACCAAATTAGAATTGGGATTATTCTAGGCAGTAACTGTTGCGAATCAGATCTGTGAGTTTATCCACCAAAATAGTAAAAGGTAAAGCTTGGACAGACTGGTAGATAATGATATCAGGCATCAGCATAAGTGGTGCGGAATCTGGATAGAAATGTGCAAATATAGCGAGCCTTGCAAAGACAGGAATCTTAGCCCAAGATGCGGATCATGATGTTGTGTATTGTGTCTAAAGGGTTGTATTAAGAAGAAAGGGATGTGAAAGGTGCAAAAAAAAAAAAAAAATGAATCAGCACACACACACATATTTGGCAGAAGGTAATTATTCCATGATCGATGCCAGTAGGAATTGAACCATCGCCCACTCGGGCCTTATGCCTCCGCACTAACCACTATGTGTGCGTCTCAACCACTGGCCCAAGTGGTAACCAGTCAGAGGTTTGACCAGCAACCCCCCCCCCCCCCCCCCCCCCCCCCCACAACACACACACACACACATTACAAAAAATTTACCTGTGTGTGTGCGTGTTTGTGTTAGGCTTCCTTATTTTGGTATATTGTATGTAGCATCACCAAATAACCATTCCGATCAGTTGCTACATAGTAGAAAGGGTCAAAAGCTGCAAAGATCAGTAAACTGGTTTTGAAGCAACCAGGATAAGATTGTGAGTTTAAACATCAATCAGAAAAGAGAAGTTGACTCCCATCAATTATAAAACCAGGGGAAGGGGAAGACTGGCTTCCCTCAATGATGATTCACACCATATAAAAAAGAAAGTGACAAGAAGATTCTGTAGAATAAGTTGAATTAAAAAAATTATAGCAGAAGAAACTAGGAAGACATTATGTAAGATAAAGACTGAGTAAGCGGTATGGTCTAATATATCATAACTTTTATGCACATTAAGAATATTGGAATTCAAAATTCTAATTACCAGGGTTTTCCACAAAAGTACGCACCTTCACCGCATAATTGTTCGACCCGAGCAACGATGTGTTTCCCGTAAGTGTACTTCTTGAGAGCTTGCACATGTACTTTTATGCGACTGAGCAAAATCTCCTGTTGTTTATCATTGCATGTTTCAAGAATCTTCTGAACCACATAATTTGCAAACTGATCCTTCATCATCACCTGTAATACAAATGCCAAATAATGAATTCTAAGACCAAAAGGAGAAAATGAATTTCTCTCATATAAGCATAAACCAAACCAGTACTACATTTGTGCATATATCAATGCTGCATATGACGTATTGTATGTCTACGAAGAATTGACAAAAGTGTCATGACCATGTTGTGTTTGTGTAGGACACACCTCGAACATCACAAGGACACTCGAAACTATACAACAACAAAGCAAATATATATATATATATATATATATACAACAACAAAGCCTTTATCCCAAATTTTTGGATCGACTGTTTGAATTGTTTTCTTCCATTCTGAAACGTTTTCTTCTATTCAGTTTTGTTAAGGGCAATGTCTTGTATAACATTAACCAAAACTATGTCTCTTATAAAACTTCAATCCATCTTCATCTAGGCCTACTTTTAGTCCTATCAGCTCTAACTAGTAGCTACCATCTTATACCACCTTACCAGATATGGTATGCGATGTGCATGTCCAAACCACCAAAGACGATTCTCTTATCTTGTCCACAATTGGTGCCACCTTAACTTCTCATGAATACGCTAATTTCTTAGTCTATGATTTAATGCATTGCCACTCATCTATCTTAGTATTGTCAATTTGGCTACACTAATTTTTAGGACATGGTGCTTCTAGTTGCCCATCACTCTGATTCATAAAGCATGTCTGATGAGTCTATCTTGTTAGTCTTATAGAATTTACCTTTCAACTTCCAGATGCACTCCTCCATTTCAACAATTCTATGTATGAGATTCTTCTCAACCTCTCCATCATGAATTCTGAAAACTATTATTCCTAGGAATCTCTTGTCCTTCTATACGCCATGCAAAAGGGTACAGATTTAATGTTGAACCTTGATGTATGCCAATGGACTTAATGCTGACCCATGACCTATGCCAACAATAATAAGAAATGGTTTGCATCTCCTTTAATGGTTTGCACGACCGTCGTAAATCCATCTTACATATCCTTAATTAGTCTCAACATAGGTGCTAGAAACTTGTTTCTTTCTCCAAAGCCCACCAAACTCTCTTTAGGAACTCTATTAAAGACTTCTCTAAGTCAATAAAAACCATACGTAAAAACTCCAAAATATACTAGGAGAACAGCAATAAACTTGAAAATATAGATTTGCTGCAATGAACATGGAGGAAGAACACCCACTGATATGCTCTGAACAGAAACAACCCACTGATATGCTTTTAGAGCCATATATATATATATATATATATATATATATATATATATATATATATATATATTTTTTTTTTTTTTTTTTTTTTTTGAGGGTGTCCACTCCTTAATGGTGCTTGGAGGCATGCCTCCAAGGGGGCTCGAACCTGCGCCACTGCATCGGGGTGCTCCACCGTTCCCAACGGGCTACGGCCACGGGGACTATATATATATATATATATATATATATATATATATATATGCTGAGCTCAAAGCATGAACATGGAGGAAGAACACCCACTACAAAGTTATGAAGAAAAAAGTAAACTGCAAACAGACTTGTTACAAGCCATTTACTGACTCAGCTTCTTTATAAAACAACAGAACCCCTCTATCCCGAATTTACGCTATTTGGATCCTTCCTATCCTGTCCATTCTGCTCTGTTAAGAGCTACCTTTCTCTATCATTTTAGCAAATGTCACATCCTACTTTACAACCTGAAACCAAGTTCATTTCGCCCAACCGCTTGTAGCAGCTGCTTAACTGATAAATTATCACTCTTAACTGGTGGTTGGTCTCACTCCTAACTGATGGTTGTCTCACTTCTAACTGATGGTTGGTCTCCATTGCACATTTCCAGAATACCACCTTAGGCAGTTTTTCTCTCGTCTTTATGCTCAAATTGAAACCTCCAACTGCCCACATATACATACATTCTCTATTTTTACCTCAAAAAGAAGTAGTAATTAACTTCAGAGAAGAAAAAAGTAGACCGTGTTAATATCACCACCCACCCATAGAATATCTACTGCATGCACGTCTTCACCCCTACATAGAAAAACATGGGATGTTTTCTTGGGTTGGTTGGTGGGAGAGATCCTTTGGCACACGATTTCTAAGGTATATATTGCTTAGAAAGCCCCCGAATGGCCCTTTATAGAAGTGACTGAAAAAGGAGGGATTATGAAGAAAACCTGAAGATTAAGGGCTTTCTTGCTAGTGAAAGGGATTAAACTTCAATGGTTATTCTAGCATATCGGGCTATAAGAAAATGAAATGAAATAATATACTAGCAAGTTGACAATAACAGTATATAAGTAACTCTACCAGCATACCAGCAAATTGTCATTTCCTTCAGTTTGTCCAACTATTTCTTCAATCAAAATATCCCGCTCCTCGGCAGTACCATGCTCCAAACACTTCTCAATAACATTTGATGCAAACTTATGCTGGCTCATCTGTACAATTTGCCCAGCTAGTTTACTGATAATTTGGCTCCTTTCAAGAGGTCTCCCCCTTTCCAATACATGCTGAAAACAATTCATACGTCAGACTTGGCAATGCATAACAAAGTTAATGGTGTAAGAGAACCAGCATACTTATAGATAATTATATATATTAAACAGTCATGCCAAAACGGACGAAAATGTTGGTAATGAGTTAGGCTCATATGACTTGTCACATATACAAAGATATAATAAGCTATTAATATATGTTACATAGTAACCAAAATAGTGAAATCTAGGTTTGGCAAATCAATTAAACAAAGAAGATAAACCATACAATGTTGAAATTCTACCTTGTGCATGCAAAAAAATAACTGATGAAGAGAGATCAATCAACAAGTACACCCTCCTAGAGGTCACCCCCCCCCCCCCCCCCCCCCTCCCCAGCAGCAGATTTCTTAGTGATAACTGGTAGACATATTGCGGGCATCAAACGGCATGTGTTGTGAATATCTAGAAGAATCAGAGAATCAAAATGTGGTTGCACATAAACTAAAACCGCATGGCCAAAAGGTAGTTCTACCGTCAACTAACCATCTAGGTTTTATGACACAACTTTCTCATGCTCATAGCTAGCTTTGCTAGGAATTTGACACCAATACAGAGGGTTCACGTCATGTCGACAACCAGTCATAAGAACTTTGTCAAAACATTTATGGAGCTTTCTTAAGTTATGCTCCATAGACGACCACATTCTCATTGGAGAAAGCTTGGATGGTGACAAGAGAACAGGAACCAACTCTTATGCCAATTTTTAGAGTATTAAACGTAACAATCAGGATATTCTACAAGAGCACTTAGGTATTGTTTGGGAAGGGGGCGAAATGGGAGGAAGGAAAAAGTTGAGGGGATAATGGAAGAAAAATCAAAAGTAATGGTGTTTGGGAAGGGAGAGGAAAATAAGGGAGGAGAATTTTATGGGAAAAACTAAGTGGGTCCCACTAAAAAATGTTCCTCCCAAAAGTGAGGAAAATGGATGAGAGGACTTTGGGAGAATTTACCCCATTACCTCTCAAAAAGATAATAATAAAATATGATTTGAGAATACCAAAGACTAAATAGTAATTATATCTCTATCCACAAACAAACAAAAAATTATTTTTAAACTTTTCCTTCCCCTACTTTTTGTTCATCCAAACAAAGGAAGAAAAATTAACTTTACTTTCATTTTACTCTCCTCCATTTTCTTTCCCCTCAATTTTTCCTTTCCCTCCCCACAGAAGTTCCCAAACACAGTGTTACGGGTAACAATCTTATTAGATATCTTTGGTTTATTTTAAGAAGCTATGTAATAGTCTTTAAAGTAGTTTTAAACGATAATAATTTGAGAATACCAAGGACTAAATAGTAATTATATCTCTATCCACAAACAAACAAAAAATTATTTTTAAACTTTTCCTTTCCCTACTTTTTGTTCATCCAAACAAAGGAAGAAAAATTAACTTTACTTTCATTTTACTCTCCATTTTCTTTTCCCTCAATTTTTCCTTTCCCTCCCCACAGAAGTTCCCAAACACAGTGTTACAGGTAACAAATCTTATTTGATATCTTTGGTTTATTTTAAGAAGCTATGTAACAGTCTTTAAAGTAGTTTGAAATGATTAAGATAGAATTTAGGATTTCCTTGAGAGAAAATCAATTAGGATTGCATCTTCTTTTTCTCATGAAAGTTGTAGCTGACATTATTAGTAAGTGGCTGAGTTTGTGCCAAGTATTTGGGAGGTTATATAATGTAAGAGAGGAAGCACCCTTTTAAACATTCCTGTCAAGGTGAAGAAATAATATTTGATCGCAATAGCATCTATGTTGCACGGACGTGACGGGACATATATATATATATATATATATATATATATATATATATATATATATATATATATATATATATAATTGAATATGGGCATAAAGTATTTGATTTATATGACAATAAAATGCCATAACAAAAAAGTTTTTAACTTTTAGATTTGATTTCTATCTTATTTTAAGAAAAAAAAACACTACAAAATATATTCAACACGTGCCATGTCATTATTGGGAAAGTGTCAGTACCCGATTACAAATGCAAACATGAAGACACGTAGTACATGAAGACACGTAGTGACATGTGCCCTTATTTGGAGAGTGTCCATACCTGAATTTTGAAAATAAGTGGACATGTAAAAGTGAGTGTCCGACATTTGTCCAGATAGTGTCACTGTCCGATATGTATCCGACATGGGACACGTTACTAAAATGAGAGTGTCGGTGCTACATAGAATAGCATACATATATTTATTTATTACAGTGTTTGCTATATTCATCTAACACTAATCTTAGAAGTTTCTTTAAAATAGACCATGAAGACTGGCATTCATAACCTAGCAGGGAGCATAGGGATTGTCATCCAAAACAAGAAAAAACAAAAACAAAATATAGGAAACCGCAAACCAGAAAGATGGAATAAACTACATCATAATATATTGTACATCATAAGAACATCATGCTTTAGACATCCAATTTTCCAATTTATTGTACCAGTGTGATTTTCCTTTTGTGGTAATGTTATATAATAGGATTTTTTTTCACCAATAATTACGCAACATGTAATCAGATTATTTGTCATATGCTCATCATGAACTAAATTATAACCAAGTACGACTATGTGTCCATGGGGAACTTTGAGGGTGCTCCTTAGTTGCATGAGCTTAAAATGCATATCCAAAAGGTAGGTCTACCTACCTGTCAACTGGCCGCCTAGGTTCTATGGCATGACCCTCTCACGGTCATAGCTACCATGTTTAGGAATTTGGCACCAACATAGACGGTGTCACGTTGACAATTGGTCATAAAAACTTTGTCAAATCTTTCATGGAGCTTTGTTACGCTCCATAGCCGACCTAAATCTGATGGCAAAAGGCTTGGATGATGATGATGACAACTATGTGTCCAAATCCAATATCAGATATGGCATCTACAACCAGTGTGGCCAATATCTGATTTATGGAACCTTGATCACTACTAGCTATGAAATGGGCAGCGAACCATATCTACAGTACTACAATATGAAGGACAATGAATATAATTTACAGATTGAACGAAAAACAATTTGACTGCAGAAACAGAATATATGGCAACAAAAGAGTAAAAGAAGACTCACCTGAGTAACATAATTGCCATACTGATCTTGGGCAAGAATACAAGCGGACTGCAAAATCTCATTGACAATGAGTTGACTCTGAAGCTCATCAGTGCAATGCTCTAGAACTCTCTGCATTAACAAAAAAGGCAGTCATTAATGTCAAAGGAGTGCATCGATCCCATCCCCAATTTCTCCCTGGTAGTTTATATTACCTGAATGACCCGGCAACCATATGGGTGCATAGAGAGTGTCGCAACATTACCACGAAAAGAGGAAATGATAAAATCAATTTTCTCTGTTGGTACACACTCGATACATTTCTGTATTACATGGTTTCCATTTTGATCGCGAACACATCGCATAACATGTCCATTGAGTTCATGGACAAGCTGGGTTTTCTGATCAAGCTCAATAACCTCAAGTGCCTACAGATTTTAAGCAAGAAAAGGATTAAGGAATGTTCAGCTAGCCTCAAATAATACTCTGGGAAGTCGATCCATGAATCATGGTGATCTATTAATCAGATTACAATCTGTCAAACGACTTCGTGTATAAACATTTCATCTGAGAAGATACATAAGTACCTCAATGTAGAAATTGAAAAAGGGAATCAAGATACATATTTAAGCAAAGCACTAGACCTGTACAGAAATAAGGCTAATATCAAATTATGAGTGCCTCTCAAAAATAAGATAGATAAGAATCATGCAGAAGGTACTAACTACCATCAAGATCACACCAGTTCAATGTGTTACTTCTCTCCAAGTCTTAACTAAATATCTACGCAAAATTGCAGGGGAAACTAAGTATTATGAACCTAAAAGAGGCTGCCCTAACCAAATAATATGGGTGTAAAAATGATCACCCAAAAGGTGAAAGAAAAATATTTTGAAAGAGCACGGTTGTCAGGTATCGGACTAGTACATCTAAAATCAACAGAAGCTTTCATCACCAAAAGAAGCACACAAAAGTTCTCCACCCTGAAAGATCAGTCTCGATTGATTGAACAAAACACAATTAGAGAAAAGGTTGGCAGAAGAGCACAATACATTATTTGAAGATTATACTATTTATATGTAGTATGTAGTCTACAACGTGTGCATGTGTGCCTTAATATTTGGAAGTAGCATGTAATTTTGAACCCAGGTAATGATAAATTACCATGTCAATGGTGTTCTGCTGGTCCTTGTATAGAGTGATAAGGCACTAATGAGGTTAATTATGATTTTTTAGTTTAGTTCATGCATTGCTCTTCTATCAAAAAACTATACCTGTGGGAAAACAGGTACCGACTGTTAACTTTTTTTTGTCATGATTGAAAGGAGTGGATCCCTATAGCCTATGACGAGCTTCTTCAAGAAAATGTTAAAAATAGTTATTTATGCTTCAGTTATCTGAGACTAGAAAGGCATGGGGAACGGGCAAAATTGAATGTAAACAAACAACAAAGAATGGTTCTACTAAAGTGCAGATCATCTGTTCTGTCAAGAAATTTCTAGATTTTTAGTCACATCTTGCACCTAAATAATTAATATACAAGAGAAATATCCTTAAGTTATAGTTTGGAACTTCACACGTCTCCCAATGCCCACAATTCATCTTATAGAGTTATCCTCGACCATTATCTCAACTTCCTTTCAGGCCTCACCCTGAGAGTCTAATTTAACTGTGACTTCGAGAGGGCATTTTCTATTTTGTTGAACTGGCCCATTGATCCAAAATTTATGCATTTCCAAGGGAAGTCTCTGTATCTCTAGATTCTCTACACTAGATAAAGTTTCCATTAAAAAAATTGGTAACTCTAAACGGTTAACAAACAGACTAAAGTTTCATTGATAAAAAGCTACTTCCTTTATTTAATATAATCATGTAACAAGTCCTTATCTAACAATACCAGTTTCATAACATTAAGGATAATTCTGATCCAATTTAGATGCTTTACACTAAATATCATCTGCAACGCCATGATGGCAGGTCATGAAAAATGTTGAGAATCAATAAGGGACTTTTAGTCCCACATCGGAATATGTAGTATGTAGAGGAGCTAGACTCCCTATATATAGTGAAGTAGTCCATCAATAAAATTAGCAATCTATTATTTTCTACATGGTATCAGAGCCATAACTCTCTCTCTCTCTCTCTCCACAAAAACAAAAAAAAAAAATTCTTCTCCCACCCCCAGCCGCCGACCCTACGCTGCTTCTACTGCCCCCCCCCCCCCCTCCCACCGGCTAACCACCCTCCCGACCCCTGCCGCTTCTACCACCCCCCGACCCCCCCCCCCGACCAGAACCCCCCCGACCCACTCCGACCAGACCCCCCCGAACCCCCCCGACCCCCCCCCCCCCGATCAGAACCCCCCCCCCCCCCCCCCCCGACCAGAACACCCCCGACCCCCCCGACCCACCCCGACCAGATCCCACCCTGACCAGACCCCCGCCGACCCCCCCCCCCCTCCAGCAGCAACACGCCCCCCCCCCATCCCGCAGACGCCCCCCCCCCCCCCCCCCCACCAACAGCACATCAAACCCTAAGCCTAACCCTAGATTTTTGCAATGAAAATCCTAACCCTAGACCTAGCAGCCCCTTCAAACCCTAACCCTAGCTTTTAACATAAAAAAAAACGGCGTATTTCGAATAGAGACGGCTGTCAAATCTTTATTTGCACCAACTCTGTTCCGTGCTTACGCCGTTTGGAACTAACAAATGCTTTATTTGTTATTCCTTCTTCACATCGGGATCTATGCAGAGACTGATCATGTCTTCTCTGGTGTCCTGACGTGTTCACTTTACATGCGCGCGCCGGTGCTGGCCAAGTTAGTAGCGCATTAGTAAAGTCTCTGGCGTTGAAGAAGACGACGTCGCCGCCGAAGACGACGAAGACGACAACGTTGGGTCAGTTGCAGACTCCGACGACGAAGAAGACGACGACTTGAGTTCACCGTTGAAGACGCCATGGATTCGATCAGTGGCAAACTGACGGCCGAAGAGATGAAGGCCTTGGTTGATGATATCTTGTCCAAGAGATTAACCGAGGTAACCCCACGTGTGATCCATACTGATGTGGATCCGTCGCCTTACAAAATGGGAAAGCTGGAGAAGCTGGAGACGAAGTTGGAAGGCACTTCCAATTACTTGAAGTGGTCGCGGCAGGCGATGCGGACACTGAAGGGACGTGGCTTGGTTGGCTATGTCACTGGCCAAGCCAAGGCGCCAGCCGATCACTCCACCAAGGAGTTTGCTGTGTGGGAGATTATCAACAACGTCGTGGCTGGGTGGTTGACTGCCTCTTTAACCGACCAGGTGTCGGGCAATGTCGAGGCTATGGAGGCTGCTGCTGATATATGGCAGACTCTCAAAGATATGTACTCCGGCTCCGGCAACCCTATGCGAGTCTTTCAACTGCAAGATGAACTCGATAGGGTGGCCCAGGACGACCGTACCATCTCTGAGTACGCGGCCCTGTTGAAGAAGTATTGGTCTGATCTGGATCATTATGATCCTCTTGGGATGGAAGATGCACAAGTCGAACCAGCCTTCGCAAAGTACTTTCAGACGTTCCTAACTTATATTTTCCGGCAGCGTATGATGAAATTCCTGAAGGGACTACACCCTGTATTTGAGCAGCGACGGAATATCCTCCTTTCCCAACCCACGCTCCCGACCTTGGAAGAAGCTATAGCTGTCATGACACAGGAAGAAGCTCGACTGAAGTTGATGCCCAACAAGGGCTCCTCCCAGGGGAAGCCAGCCGCGGTTGAAAAATCTGCCCTTGCTGCCTTCAATCAACCTCCATCTATGGGTGGTGTTTGTCACAATTGTGGTGACTCCGGACATTACATCCGATTTTGTCCAAAACCCTTGCGCACCCAGTCCACTGATCGAGGACGGGGTCGTGGAGGCCGACGTGGTGGTAGAGGAGGATATGCTGGTCGAAGGGGCGGCCACAAAGCAAATCTGGCAGAAGAAGGGGGAGCGCATCACCTTGCTGAAATAACCCCGCTTGAGCGGGAGTTCCTTGAGAAGTTGCGTGGCACGAAGCTGGGTTCGGCCGACAGTCCTGGGGCGTCTTCAACCTCGGGAGATCACTTCACTTGCTTTGCCCAAACCAGCACCGATGATTCTGCCCGTGCTCTTGCATCTATCCATCAGCCAGGATGGATTATGGACTCTGGGGCATCTCGCCATGTCACGGGGTCCCGTGATGCGTTTCGGGAATATACTCCCCTACCATTGCCGGAGAGTATTCAGACCGCTGATGGTACATCCAACCCTGTAGTGGGTAAAGGCACTGTCGCATGCACCTCTTCCATCACTCTAACCAATGTCCTTCATGCTCCATCTTTTCCTGTCAATCTTCTATCCATTAGTGCCATTATACTTGATCTTAACTGTACTGTTTCCTTTGACATTCCTCAGGTGACTTTTCAGGAGAAAGGGACAGGACGACGACTTGGGACTGGCACATGGCATAAGGGGTTGTGGTATTTAGACAGGACTGGACTGGACAAAGCATTGGCATCCTTGGTAGCAGACGCACCACCAGAAGCTTCTTGTCGCAGTGTTGAAGCCGACTTGCTACTCCACCACCAGCGTGTCGGTCATTCCTCTTTTCCGGTTATTGGTCGAATGTATCCATCCTTATATCAAAGGGCTAATAAAGAGAAGTTATTTTGTAATGCTTGTGCTTTGGGAAAACATACCCGAAGCTCGTATGTGAGCACAGGTAATAGGAGTTCAGCTGCTTTTGACATGATACATTCAGACGTTTGGGGCCCTTGTCCTACAACCGGGATTAACGGCTTTCGATGGTTCGTCACCTTTATTGATTGTTATACCCGTGTGACATGGGTCTACCTTCTGAAGAATAAAAGTGACGTCCTTGAGGCCTTTCAGGACTTTCATCGACGAGTGGAAACACAATATGGCGCTAAAATTAAGTGTTTTCGATCCGACAATGGGACGGAGTATACGAATAAGCGGGTTGCTAAGTATTTTTCAACTCATGGCATACTTCATCAAACTTCGTGTGCTTATACTCCGGCTCAAAATGGTGTGGCAGAACGAAAGAACAGACACTTGCTGGAAGTTGCACGGACGATGATGCTGGCTATGAATGTCCCGAAGCACTTATGGGGGCAGGCTATATTGACGGCCTCTTATCTTACCAACAGAATGCCATCTCAGGTATTGGACTGGAAGACACCATTGGAGATGCTTACTGGAGCTAATACAAACACTGTTCCACCAAAAGTTTTTGGATGTGTATGCTTTGTCCAGGATAATTGGCCAGGCGTTGGTAAACTGGATCCTCGGGCAGTTAAATGTGTCTTTGTCGGTTACACGGCGACTCAGAAGGGTTATGCCTGTTGGAGTCCAGTCGAGCGGAAGATGTTTGTCAGCATGGACGTTACTTTCAGAGAACTCGAACCATACTATGGTTCGGATGAAGGTTCCGCATTTGGTGACACACCTAACACAGATGGTGTTCGATGTGAGGGGAAGATAATAAGCCCAAATGTGGTCGTCGGTTCGGTTCCGTGTCCGGTTGTAGAAAACTGGACGAAAGGAGGAGAGCACAGTGACTCAGATACAGAAAATGAAGAAGAAGATCCATATGTTACGCAGGGGGAGCAGCAGACAAGGGAAAAGGAGCTCCAAGTCTACAAAAGAAGACAACAGAAGTCCAGTACTGTGCCTATGCCATGCCATGTGCCTACTGTACCAAGTCCCTTGTCTACTCCTGTTCCAACTCCTGAAGATGTTGTCCCCGCACTGAATTACTCGGATTCAGATGCGGATCTCTCCGACTCGGATGGTACGATCTCTCCACCACCTATTGCTCCCTTAAGGAGATCTTCTCGCATCAATGCGGGTAAAGCTCCTGCTCGTTTTGATGATTACGAACATGACATTGCCAACTTCTTGTCTTATTCTAACATTTCTTCGAATTATCGAGCCTTTATTGCATCGTTAGACTCTACTTCGTTGCCCAAGTGTTGGCAGGAAGCAAAGAAAGATCCAAGGTAGAAAGCTGCAATGATGGAAGAACTTGGAGCACTGAAGAAAAATAAGACATGGGAGCCGGTTCCATTACCCAAAGGGAAGAAAGCTGTGGGATGCAAATGGGTGTACACAGTGAAAGGGACGCCAGAAGGAAAAGTAGAGCGGTACAAGGCGAGGTTGGTTGCAAAAGGATTCACACAGTCATATGGAATAGACTATGATGAGACCTTTGCCCCAGTAGCAAAAATGAGCACAGTAAGAACTCTGGTCTCCATTGCAGCGAACTATGGGTGAAAACTGTACCAGTTGGATGTGAAGAATGCCTTTCTTCATGGGGACCTGCAAGAAGAAGTATACATGGAGCTCCCGCCTGGGTGCTATGCGACGGAATCAAACGGAGGGACGTCGCAAGGAAAGGTGTGTAAACTGAAGAAGTCACTATACGGGCTCAAGCAATCCCCTCGAGCCTGGTTTGACAGATTCAGAAAGGCTGTTACAGGCATGGGATACCGTCAAACAAATGCAGATCATACGGTCTTCCTTCAGCATGCAAGAGGCCACATCACTATACTTGCTGTATATGTGGATGATATAGTGATCACAGGTGATGATGAAGTAGAGATCACTAAACTGAAGTCAAAACTCGCGAAGGAGTTTGAAGTGAAAGATCTAGGAGCGATGAGGTACTTTCTAGGTATCGAGGTGTGTGAAGGCGAACAAGGAATTGTTCTCTCACAGAGAAAATACACACTAGATCTGCTGAAGGAGACAGGGATGCTGGAATGCAAAGCAGCGGTCACTCCAATTGACCAGAAGTGCAAGTTGGGAGCAAAAGCAGGAGAGCCCGTTGATCGTGAAAGATATCAACGACTTGTAGGGAGATTGATTTATCTGGGACACACTCGCCCTGATATCTCATTTGCGGTGAGTGTAGTGAGTCGCTACATACATGATCCAAGAAAGGGTCATATGGAAGCAGTATTTCAGATCTTGAGGTATCTGAAAGGAACGCCGGAAAAGGGGCTATGGTTCAAGAAGAATGGACGCATAGAAGTTGAGGGATACTGTGATGCAGACTGGGCGAGCTGCATAGACGACAGAAGGTCTACCACGGGATACTGTGTTTTTGTAGGAGAAAATCTGGTCTCATGGAGAAGCAAGAAACAGTCTGCGGTAGCACGGTCGACAGCTGAAGCAGAATACAGAGCAATGGCTCTGGGAGTGTCAGAGTTGCTATGGGTGAAAGCATTGCTGACAGAGTTGAAGCTGGATAAGGGAGCACCATTGCGTCTTCTGAGCGATAGTCAAGCTGCAATAAGTATAGCTAACAATCCAGTTCAGCACGACAGAACGAAGCACATCGAGATTGATCGATTCTTCATCAAGGAAAAGCTGGAACAAGGGATACTGAAGATTGACCATGTCCGCTCAGAAGAACAAGTTGCAGACTGTCTGACTAAGGGTCTTAGTTCATTAAGTCTGTCGAAGCTATGTAACAAGATGGGGATGATCAATATCTATCGCCCATCTTGAGGGGGAGTGTTGAGAATCAATAAGGGACTTTTAGTCCCACATCGGAATATGTAGTATGTAGAGGAGCTAGACTCCCTATATATAGTGAAGTAGTCCATCAATAAAATTATCAATCTATTATTTTCTACAAAAAATAGTCAAACCTTAACAATGTCAATGGGCTACAAAAATGTGAGACTCAATGGCAAGCTGAAGACATAAGATAATGTGAAAAGAATGATCCAATTTAATATAATCATGTAACAAGTCCTTATCTAACAATACCAGTTTCATAACATTAAGGATAATTCTGATCCAATTTAGATGCTTTACACTAAATATCATCTGCAACGCCATGATGGCAGGTCATGAAAATAGTCAAACCTAAACAATGTCAATGGGCTACAAAAATGTGAGACTCAATGGCAAGCTGAAGACATAAGATAATGTGAAAAGAATGGACTATTTCAGCATATAACAGCACCTTTTGTATAACACGGCATCCGTACATCTGAAGACTCAATGGCAAGACGTTACCAACAAGCTTATTTGCGAGTCCTTTCCTTTGTGCAGGGCTTCCATGCTCCAAAAACTGTAGCAACAAAAAGATATATTCACAGACTTTCATATCAACTAACATGTTGATCAACATGCTTAACAAACTTGAAACCCATTGCTCCTACACAATGAGAACTAAGAACAGTGAACAATCAATAAAATAAAAATTGTTGCCACGCCTTCTGAATTATTGTACCTTCTGGATAACATAATTCCCGAATACATCAGTCATTAATTTTGAAGCATGTGGAAGAACTTCTTCAAAGACGGACGCCTTCTCTTCAGCATTACAGGTCTCTAGCTTCTGCTGAATAAATCGACTCCCATGTTGGTCGGCACTAATGTCAAATACGCAAGTTATTTATCGTCTGGTAATTTGCATGTTGCAACCATATAAACAAGATGGATATAATCTACAATGAACTGGTATTCTCTATAGCTTGAACTCAAAACTGAGTCAAGTAATATATGAAAGAAGTAAGAAGATTTATGTCTTGTAAATTGAGTGATACAATTAGACATGATAGCGTAATCTAAAATAAACTGATAGTTCAAACTTGCCTGAACTCAACAAGTCGACCAGCAATATCAGATAATTCATATCTACGAGCCTTGCTAGATTTAAGCTCCTCAAGAAAACTGTGTTTTTTTTGTTCATCAAATTTTTCACGCCCTCTTTGTCCTTGCCAACCAAAGAAAGCACCTCCATTCCTACTAGAGTTGACTTGAAACCTCATGTTCTCATTTCTCCTTCCTGCAGCAACTGGTGATCCTTGATACACTGGGCTGGCTAGCGGGGAGCTAGGGTAGTGCAACATGATACCTATGTTTGGGGGACTCCCAGAATTATTTGGACTAGCAGCTCCACCCTTTCTAGCACCAGGACTGTTGGCAGCTCCACTTCTCACAATCTGAGGCCTCTGTTCGGGTGATTGTGCAGCTGCTCGAGGCCCCAATTGACGATCATAGTTACCTGCTGGGCTTCCAATAGTACTTTCTCTTGCTGCCATTTGGTCATACTGGCCTGCACTCGCATATGCATTTACAGAAGAATGTTGGAAGTAAGGCATATAAATAGGATCCGGAAAAGAAGGTTGCGGTGCTACACCAAACTGTCCATAAAATTTATAAAGATGCTGCACATCAGCTTCATGGGTGACACTCCCCCCAGAAAGACCAGAAGTTCTTCCATGCAAATTCGGACTAGCAGAATTTTCTAAAGGCATATGAATAGCAGTATAAGGTTGATATCCAGTTACAAATGGGGAGACGAGTGACGTATTCAATGCATATCCACCAAAGCTGAACGGAGGGAACAAACTAGATGGTCGAAGATTAGGATAATAAGGATTTCCATAAGCAGCTGCAGTGGCATATAAAGGTGGTGCACTTCCAGCAGGCTGCAATACCGGCTGTATGGCTGAAGGTATGTTTGGCTGGCTATGAGAAAAATGAATGGCAGCATTGCTGGAAGAAGGCATTCCTTGATGAACAATCTGAGCTTGAAACGAAGAGCCTCGTGGATGCAAGTTCTCTTGTTGAGGATGTTGATGTGCAGGTTGGCCTCTGTGTAGATCATGAGATAACCTAAGGTTCTTAGTTTCATTATCAACACTTCCAGCACTGGAAATAGCTTTATCACTCGGTAAAATACCATTGTCCAAATTGACGTTGAAAGTTCTTGATTCCCCCTTCTGACCAGGATGTGGATTCAATTTTATATCAGAGGATGTCGGCAATGCAATCAACGAAGAAGTAAGGTCAATATTTGGGCCTGACCCAACTGAATGTGCACTTGCGATGGGTGTCTGAGAACAGATTCCAATAGTAGCTGTTTTGGACTCTGCCTTACTGATGTTGATTGAAGACTCTTGTAAAAGATTGATGCCCGGATCAGGATCTGCTTGTTCAATGGTACCTTGATTTGCCAGATGAGACTGATTATTGTATACAGGAGAAGGGGTCCTAGGAAAGTCTTCCTGAAAAATTCACAATTATAAAGCATCACAAATACTGTTAAAATACACCATGTCTAGAGAAAGAATTATTTCCATATACTGACAATGCTTTAATAATTTCCATATACTATAGGTAACATTTTTCAGGCATTTACACCAAATTCTAATGCAACTTATAATGTTTGATAACAGGTGAAATAAAATTTTATCCTCTTTGAAAGATTACATGGCAAACACTAAAAGGTGACTAGATATCTACAATAAAGTCTAACATTGTGACTCGAACTAAATTTCATTCAAATTTTAGTTAACTTACCCTAACCTAAGCATAGCAATGCAAGACGAATAGTGGAGCAAAGGGTGTTCTGGACTGAGGCCTAATGTGTAAGGCAAAATCGCCAGTCTCACGAAGGCAAGGCGCACATTTATTCAAGTTATTTAAAAAGTATTTATAGAACATGTGCAATAAACATTATTGTAAGCAAATGAACACTAAATTATTGATTATTTTCAAAGAAGGGCTATTCTTTCTTTAAGATCGCAGAGGGAAAGGCTAAGTCAGAAGTCTTTAAGGTCTAGGAATAAGCCATGCTATTGAATTTGAATGTCTTGGTCGATCCTTGACACAAAGATGTGATAAAAAGAGAGATTGACTTTGTTTTCTTTTTTTACTCAATAATATGATTAGTTCATTTTTTTTGTCTTGTTCACGTGATCTATAGGCAAAAACATACTTATACTCTAACAGTGATACCAAGGATCCAAATTAAAAGGAAGAAAGAGGGAACACGTAAATTTGATTTAGTTGCTCAATAACCGATAGTGAGAATGCGAGTCATGACACAGAGAAGGAAGATATAAAGAAAACTCTAGGGTGTTTATTAAATTTATTTTGTTCGAAGTTCCAATAGTAAGTAAAAATAACATATAAAATAGAACATGTATGAAGTGTGCTTCACATGGGCTTGAGCCTCGCTAATTGGCGTTATGAGGTGTGTGTGCATCATAATGAGAACCTTTTAACAACTACATTGAGGCGTTAAGGGATGAGCCTTGTGAGCGTCGCGTCAGAGGCACGCCTTAAGCACATTTTTCACTTCACAACTACGTATCTAAGAAAAATGAAACAGATGCATGCCATATATTCACCTGTTTAAGGATCAAATGACTCTCAATCAGCACACGCGTTGATAAGCCCGTGGCAGGTAGCTATAGGACTAAGGCTCCAATTTCTATGTATGTCCTTTGAAATTCATTCTTTGTCATGTATAACCTTTAGACCTTTCACTAACCTTATTATATGTAATTTCCTTTCCTTAGCTGAATAGCAGGGAAAGGTCCGAGTGGGTGAACGCCAGTGAGAAAAGGCAAGAGGAGTTCTTAGGGTAATTATATCTGCCAATCTTAGTGCTACAGAATCCCCTGCTCGTGGAAGGGTTGAAGGTCGTAGCGGAACCAATTAGAAAGGTCAGTATCATCTCGGACGCTTGTTTTGATCTGTCAGGAATGCATGATTTAGTGACAAAAACTTGCACCATTGCTAAATTGCAAGGGCATGCACAATTGTCTGCATGTTAACTACCACGGACTTGTATGCTCCGTTGTCAGTAGTGTCTTATGCTATAAGATGCTCTTACAATACAGTAGGAAATAACCTCTAAACAGTATGATTTACTGAAGGGTACAAGATAGATAATTTAACTTGTAATATACTTTTGTTACCATACGACACGACACAATGTGCATCACACGCCCCATAAAGTGTATCAACCAATATGAAAATTATCAAGCTAACTAAATGGGCTTAAGCTGACTTTTAAGTGATGTAGAAATTAAGTTTCTATAACGCGATATTATAATACTAAAACTCAACCCAAATACCCATATAACCTTTTAAAACTTCATCACCACATATGTGTTCAATGGTTCAACCTCCTCCAGTGAACTCTTGCGACGTGCGTCTCCTTTCGAGTGTCCTTCGTCCACTTCCAACATCTCCAAGAACAACATATAATATCTTCAGGGATGACATATAGCATGTATGGACACTTCAACTAATATAACCTTTTTCCTACAGAAAAGGAATATTCTATTTTATATTTTTATTTTTCATATTTTTTAACATTTCTTGAACAATCTCTATGTTTTGTTTGGGCATTTTCTTAGAGGGTTTTTCCATCTTAGCTTTCTAGGTTTTTACAAATTATATATTGTTTATAAACTAAAATGTATAATAAAAAATTAATTGAATGCCAGCCAATTGGCTCTTAATCGTGAAGTTCTTATTGATTCATATTGATGCGATGATTCTATACGCATAAAATAAAAACATCATGAGATATGACGTTATATTTTTTTTTCTCTTAATTAGCGACTATGAAGCACGGGTAACTCCATTTAGGAAGGCATAGACGTACCAGGTATTGGGTACTCATAGATACTTATCGTATATGAACTCAAAATTTAATTTGTATTTTCAATTTTAATTTTGGGTACTTTGTGAGTATTTTTCTGATGAAATCATTAGATATGATCTTATTCTTTAAATTTAGAAATCAAACTTCTTTACTTTTAAACTTAAGTACATAGTTCTCAAACTTAAATTCATCTGATGACGATGATGGAAGAAATTTAGACTCATTAATATATATATATATATATATATATATATATATATATATATATTTGGAACCAGGTAAATTGTTTCTGGAATCGCTCCCACTGGGATTCGAACTCCTGACCACTCGGGCCGCATGCATCTCTCTTAACCACTAGGCTAGAGGTCATTTGCATATATATATATATATATATATATATATATATATATATATATAAAGAGGATATATATATATATATATAATGGCGGCTGCAGGTGATTCCGGAAACCCTAGTTCTGCTAGGGCATCGCCAAATCGAGGCGTGGAGGCGGCCAACCGCCCCCCGGACCGGGGGAAAGGCAAGGGGGTGGCAGGGGCGGCCGGTGGCGACCGGCGGGAGGCGGTCGGCGGCGCCCGGCCGCCGGCGGCGAGCGCTGCTGCTGCTGCGAAGCCGCGCGCGGGCGCTGGAGCAACGCGGGAGGACCGGGGAGGTCCGGCGACCCTCCCCCGGGGGCGGGCGGCGGCCGGCGACCCCCCCCCAGGCGGGGGGGGTGGCCGGGGAGGGCTGCGGACGGTGGCCTTCCCTCCGGGCACGGGTTCGACTGGGAGTTCGACGGCGGTGACCCCCGGGGGCTCTCCGATGGTGTTCACCGCCCAAAGAACTTCGTCGGGATTGGAGGATGAGGAGGGGGCTTGGACTACGGTCCAGAATCGGAGGGTTAGGCGGGGAGGAGGGCAACGATCGCAGATCCCTGAGGCTAGGAGAGGCACAGCTTATACGCAGGGATCGGACAGGAGGGCGGGGATTGCCAGGAGAACGGGTCCAACGGTGGGTCAGGTTCACTCAGTGGAACGGGAGGGACAAGCCAGAATTGTGTGGCGGCCTCGTGCGAAGGGGTCGGCCGGGACGACTGCCCCAGTCATCGGGGGAAGAGGGACTGCTGCGACCATTAGTGGCCGGCCAACCCCGACGATTCCACCTCGGAGTGCGGGCCCGCGACCTGTATCCTGGGCAGATGCTTGCAAGGTTGGGGTTGCCAAGACGCCGGCATCGATGGAGTATGTTGCTCCTATGGAGATTGGGGGTGAGCTCTGCGCCGACTTCCCGGCCGACGAAGTGGCGAAGGTGACGGCATTCTGGGAGAACACGTTAGTGCTATATGTGTTGGGGAGCAAGCCCTTCTACGGGCAGATCCGAGGATATGCGGACAGAGTCTGGCGGCTGAAGGGGAGCATGGAGTTCTTCTCCAAGGAAAACGGGTTCTACTTCGTGAAATTTGGGTTGGCAGAAGATGTGACTCGGATACTCCAGGGGGGGCCATGGACGTTTGACGGCCGTCTCATTATACTGAAGCAATGGACTCCCGACTTGAGGTGTGAGAAGGAGGTGCTTAATGCGGTGCCTGTGTGGGTTCGGTTTCCTGAGTTCCCGGTTCGCTTCTGGAGTGTCCCCCTTCTGATGAGACTTGCCAGCCTTATTGGCAAGCCGATTAAGGCGGATGATGCCACCACCTTCAGATCTAGATTGATGTATGCACGGGTATTTGTGGAGATTGATGCTAAGTTGGATCTGCCTGAGCAGTTGAAGTACAGGACCCCCTCTGGCCAGTTCGCTATACAGAAGGTGGAGTATGAGTGGGTTCCCCCCAGATGTCCGGCATGTGCCTGCTTTGGGCATCTCCCGAGTGCTTGTAGACGTGGAGGAGCTTCTGAGGTGGTGACGGAGGAGGTACAGCAGGAGGCAGGTGGTGCAGAAGACTCCCCTGTAGTGGACCAGGTGGGCTTGATGGAGGATGAGATGGAGGCAGACCCTTCCCCCACTTCTGGGGGATATGAGGGGTCTCCGACGGAGGATCTGGCTGGAGCGATGGTTGAGTACATGGGGACGAGGACCATGACCACCAGGAGTATGGGGCAGGAGGACAGGCGACAGGGTGATAAAGACGCGCTAGCACTTCAGGTGTACAGTCGGAAGCGCCAGGCTACGGAGGCGCATAGTGAGGACAGCGGTCAGGGTGGGACGGAGAGAGTGTGGAAGGTCAATCCTAAATGGGTGGCTGTTCTTGCAAAGCCTCCCCCACAGGGGGACCCACACGGGGCTGCGGCCCCTACTCTGCCCCTCCTTCTACAGGGGGATGGAGATGAGGATACCAGAGATATGGAGGTTGCACTCTCCCCGGGTGCTCCTTCAGAGGATGTTCAGGGGACCCCACCCGCGGTTTAGATGTCGGCCCTTGCCTGGAATGTCCGGGGGGGGTGTTCTCTGGAGAGATGGAGGGAGATTAGTGAGGTGCTGAGGAAGGAAAAGTGTGAAATCTCGATCTTACTGGAGACTAAGATCAGGGGGGCGAAAACTCTGACCCGTAGAACTCCTACGGACTGGGTCCAGCTTCACAACCTTGGTCTCTGTGATATGGCGAGGATCTGGGTTAGATGGAATGGAGCTAGTTGGGAGGGTGAGGAGGTTTTCATGTCTGACCAGCTGGTGGCTATCTCCTTCACCAACAAGGGGGGTTTCGTTTCTTACTTGGTGCCGTCTACGGGCACAACGACAGGAGGCGGCGGGAGACCTTGTGGCAGGACATCATCAGGCTGAGTTCTTTAGCGATGCATCGTCATCTCCCCTTACTTATTATGGGAGACTTCAATGCTACGCTATACCGGGGAGAGAAGCTAGGGGGCGGCCGGTCCCGGACCAGATCCTCTCGGATTTTCAGTCTTGCTTGCTCCAGTCCGGGCTCAGGGATCTGGAGAGGATAGGGCACATTTGGACTTGGCACAACAAGGCGGTGGTGAGCAGGGTGGCTTGCCAGCTGGATCGTGCTTTGGGGAACAGTGATTGGTTCTGCCTATTCCCCGTCTCTGTGGCTGAGGGGCTCCCTGCGGGGACCAGTGACCACTCGCCGATCCTGGTGCGCTTCGTGGAGAGTCCCAGATGGAGGGCCCGGCCATTTCGGTATGACAACAGTTGGTTCCTCTCGGCTGGATACGAGGAGACTGTGGTGGGAGGTCTTAGCCAGGAGGCGATCGGCACTGCCCAGTTTTGTATGGTTCATAGGCTGAAGAAAACCAAACGCGCCATCAGAGAATGGGTGAGGGCACTTCCCCGGACTTCCTTACAGGAGAAGGAGGCGGAGTTGAGAGACCTGCAGTCAGAGCTTCAGGGCGACATGATGAGTGGGGAGATGGCGGCTAGAGAGAAGAGGTTGGCTGCAGAGGTCAACACCTTGAGGCTACAGCAGGAGATTAGTGCGGCCCAACGGGCCAAATGCTCTTGGCTCAAGGATGGGGATCGCTGCACCAAATTCTTCTATGATGTCATCCGGGTGCGTCAGCACCGGAACCGTATTCAGAGACTGATTGGCAGGGACAGGCGTCTTGTGACCGACCAGGGTGCTATCCAGGAGGAGGCTGTCCGGTTCTACTCTGAGCTTTATCATCAGACGGACTATCCCTCGGTTTTCCCGCAGCTGATTACGAAGACGTTGATCACGGAGTACGGCAATAGTCTTCTTATGGCTCCTATCCGGATGGCGGAGGTGGAGGCGATTGTGATACAGGCAGATGCTTCCAAGGCTCCTGGGCCGGATGGGTTCTCCAGTGGCTTCTACAAGCGCCATTGGGGTATCCTCAAGGCCCCGGTCCTTGCGGCTGTTCAGGAGTTCTTTGTTACGGGCAAGCTCCTGAAGGAGCTGAACCACACCTTCCTGACACTTGTGCCTAAGAAGGAGGGGACGACTTCTCTTGCTGACTTTCGACCGATTGCTTGCTGTAATTATTTGTATAAAATAATTACTCATCTTATGTGCAGGAGGATGGAGGATGCTATGCAGGGTCTGGTTTCTCGGAATCAGGCGGCCTTCATTAAGGGGCGGTCTATTGCGGAGCATAGCCTACTGGCTCATGAGCTGATTCGGGAGTTCCACAAGCCTGGAGGGATGAAGGCCTGTGTGAAGCTCGACCTGAGGAAAGCCTACGACACCGTCAACAGGGACTTCCTCTGTCACTTGATGGGTGCGATGGGCTTCTCCGAGACTTGGGTGGATAGAGTCAGAGAGTGCATCACCTCTCCTACTTTCTCGGTCCTCATTCAGGGCATCCCTTACGGGTTCTTCGGCAGCAGCAGGGGGCTTCGGCAGGGGGACCCGCTTTCCCCCTACCTATTCACCCTTGTGATGGAGTATTTCACCTGTTTGATGGACATCGCGGTACATCGGGAGAGGATTGTACCGATATACAGCAGGGTCTCTCCGGTGGTCTCTCATCTCATTTATGCAGACGACCTTTTGGTCTTGTTGAGGCCTTCCATGCGAGGGATGAGGGAGCTTGCGGCAGTGATGGAGGAGTTCGGACAGCTATCGGGCCTTCGGTTAAACAGGGACAAGAGCAAAGTCTACTTCAGCAACTCCTGCACTTTGAAGGAGGAGCGGGCCATGGAGCTTGGGGTGGAAAAGGGGGACCTCCCGGTGAAATATCTAGGGATGCCCCTTTCCGTCAACTATGCGAAGGACCGTGATTGTCAGAGTCTGGTAGATTTTGCACAGAGGAGGGTAGAGGGCTGGCAGGCGGCTGGCCTATCGTTTGGCGGGCGTATTGAGCTGGTTCGTTCGGTTATTTCTGCTATTGCTCTGTTCTGGCTCCAATCGATTATGGTCCCCTTGGCTACTATCAGAAAGATTGAGGGCATATGTGCCAAGTTCATTTGGCATGGGAGGATTCATGCCATCTCTTGGGAGCAGCTATGTCGGCCCAGGAAGGAGGGAGGTGTGGGTCTGCGATCTCTTGTTTCTGTCAGGGAGGCGGCGGGGATCAAGCTAGCATGGAGGTTCCTTCAGGGTGATTCTCTATGGTCTGCCTGGATGACTAGTCGGTATCTCCGGGGCAGGAACTTCTGGGTATGTGAAATTGACAACAACTTCTCTGTGTCTTTCAAGCATATCCTGAGGAACCGTCCGTTACTTCGGACGGCTATGCGGAGGAGGATGAGAGAGGGAGGGGAGACGGACCTATGGCTGGATCCATGGATCTCGGGTCAGTCGCTCCTGGAGATGCTGGGTCCCCAGAGGGACGGCGTGGCCTACAGAGGTCTGACTTGTAGGCACATCATCCGTGGTGGGGTCTGGAGGCCAGAGGAGTATCGTTTCACTGCTCCGTTAGGTGAGGAGATCAGACAGGTGCAGATCACCCCTACGGCACTGTCTGATGTTTGGATTTGGGCCCCTCCCGGCCGCTCGGAGGGTGCAGGGGAGTTCCGATTTAGCAGCTGCTATGACCTTGTCCGCCCACACTTCGATGATATTGAGGAATACGACTTTGTCTGGGGGAAGGGGCTTGCCAGGAAGATGCAACTGTCTGCATACAAACTGGTGCTGGGCCGGTTGCTTACTAGGGACGGACTGCTTCGGTTCGGGGTTTCTGTCCCTGACCCTAAGTGTGTTTTGTGTGAGACAGAGACTGAGTCCATTGGGCATCTGTTCTTTCAGTGCCATGTGGCGTGGAGCATCTGGGCAGAGCAGAGCCGGAGACACTTGGGAGGGGTTGGAAGGGAGCGTGACTTCAGAGAAATCCTTAAGTGGATTGGGGATTGCAGGGGCAAGGGGCAGAGCTGGGCCAGGCGTGCTAGGTTGAGACTTGCTGCATCAGTTTGGCATGTCTGGCGGGAGAGGAACCGGCGCATCTATGAGGGACTGTCCACCCCACTGGGGGGCATCCTCCATAACATTGAGTCGGATGTACTAGTAATGTCCCCCTGAGATGGGATTGTATCTCTATGTTGTAACCTTATTGCGTTGATGGAATAAAATTTACCCTTTTTCCAAAAAAATATATATATATAAAGAGAGAGAGAGAGAGAGAAGGGATCCACATCCCCTCAATTTTGCATCCCCCATGCATCCCCATGTTAACACCCGTTGGATCTTTGTTTAAGTCATCTAATCTTAACCGTTGAAAAATCAACGGTTAAGATTAGATGACTTAAACAATATCCAATGGATGTGAAAGAGGGGACGCATGGGGGATACAAAATTGAGGGGATGCGGATCCCTCCTTATATATATATATATATATATATATGTGCACATGGATGGTGACCCAAAGGTGGGAACCATGTGGATGATTTTACTAAGAGGTAAGAATAAGAGCATCTCCAACCCTATTGTCTTGTTAAGTGTTGTGAATCTTAGGTGGCTCCTATGTGGCATGAGCCACAAGACAATGTCTTGTTTATGTGGCAAAATTATATCTCAAAAGACAATGAGATAGAAAAACTCTCTCCAATGCAAAAGTATTGAGACAATAAAAATTATTTTTTTGATTCCAAAATATATATATATATATATATATATATATATATTGGAAATTGTCGTATTGACGTGACGTATCGGGTATTCGTACTAGTATATATGCTTCATAGGTTAGAGACTATCAACATTATGATGAAATTGTCACTTATTGTTTGACAATGTTCCTTATTATTGCTCAATACAATTTATCCACATATGTAGGGTTAAATTAATTCCAACTAAATTTCCTATAAATCAATGTAGCTTACACTATTCGACAATCAAGTAAACCGATACACGTTGTATGTATGCTACCAAGGACTTCATCATTCATTTTCATTTTCGTCTCATCCTACAATGTATCACACACACATGTTTATGTATGTTAATATAAACTCTACTAAGACCTGGTTTAGATTCTGCTGCAGCAGCAGAAGCAGCTTTTGGCAGCAGTCTCCCATTTGTTGTCAAAAGTTGCCCCGAAATTGAAGCCGGCTTTTTAATAAACATTTGATTAGCTATTGTTAACAAACAACTTTTGGGACAAAAATATAAGCAGAAGCAACCATGATAAGCAATCTCAAACCCAGCCCAAGGACTTGACAGAGACTTCTAGTCATGTGGTTAATAAGTTAATAACAGATACCAATTACCTACCCTCAGCCAGTCAATTTTATATGCACCAAAAGTACTAATTAATTATCTAGATCAGCAATTGTATAATAATATACTAAACTTGCATCAAATCATCTTTTCACTAAAATTGTGGTTCCCCTGACTATTTGGCTTATTCTACCACAAGAATGAAGTGACTTCCCTATATCAACATTTATGATACCAAAGACTCCTAACTTGGGAGTCTGGATTAATTATCTACTTATGGGAGTCTGGATGTTCAGTGGATTTTATATGCATCCAAAATTACTAATTAATTATCTATATTAACAACACGATAATACTAAATTAACTTACGTCAAAACATCATTTTACTAAAATTTTGTTTCCCATGGCTCTTTGGCTTATTCTACCACTAGGACGAAGTGACTTCCCTTCCATGTATCAAAATCTATCATAGTGATTCTTCATCCAGACTACGACTCCTAACCTGGGAGGTCCTAAAGGATTTCTTTTTGTTGCTACGATACTAAACTGCACGGCCAGAAAAAATAACCTGGCTAGACCGAGAATTGATGTTGATAATTTTAAGGCACTGCCATCTAGCTCCTCCCCATCTTGGCTAGGAATTTCGCACTAAATTATAAAGTACAACAAATTCATAGATGGAAGTAAAAATGTTCCAGTCAGTACTTTTGTGGAATGTGACCCTATTCTAATGGAAAAAGACTTGGAAACACATGCTTTTCTAATTGTCCTGTTGATATTGTGTAAAGCACCCCCTTTCGAAAATCTTTCACCAATTGGTTTCTTTATAACCTTAAAAATTCAATTTCTGTGCATGCAGACCAACATTCGTACAAACATTAATATGTTCAGTAGAAAGATCAAGGGCGGACCCAAGGCAAAGGCTGGGATGGGCTCCAGCCCACCCCCAAAAAAAATGATTTTTTTTTACATATATAATTTTCTTTTTGCTATTTGTTTTTTGAGTCAGTCTATACCTAGCCCACCCAACCGACTCCAGCCCACCCCAGCTTAGATTTCTGGTTCTGCCCTTGAGAAAGATGGTTGAATGTAACCTTTCCAGAACACATGTACGTCTGCAAATACCCGGGGATTCTGTTTTATGTTGGCACAGTAAAAGACATGAAATAAATCCCTCGAAGCATATTCAAGCCACAAGAAGCCTCCTACCTGAATCAAATCCACTAGACTTTTATGGCGACCTTGCAAAGACGTAGATATAAACCCAGAATCTCTTTCTCCCTTGCCTTCTGAATCCAATCTGGGTGACCTATCGTCCTCTGGTTCCTCCTTGTGAGTAGAGAGCACAGGTGGAGACATGAAGGGTTTCTTGGTGCTATCGTCGAAAGAAATCCTCCTCCCATTTCCCCCAAATGCACCAACTTGATGAAGCAGGCGGGGGTTCTCACGTGACAGGAGAGGCTGAGGGAGTCTCGGATTTAAATTCACATTGGAGTAGTAGTATGCACGGTAAGCTGGATCAGCTCGGAGTTGTTCTTCGGACTCGGAGGTGTGAAGTGCAGTGCTTAGGCCTTCAAAGATGCCTTCCAACGTAGAGTTGAGGTTCCCTCTCAGGTCACCAATTGCTAACGTAGAGTTGAGGTTCCCTCTCAGGTCACCAATTGCTAAACTAGAGCCTTGTATAGTAGGAGGTGCACTTCCACTACGATTAGGCCCAGCAATATTCGTGTTTCCATGAAAGCTTGGCCCTTGTAGAAGCAATCCTAACTCGCGGGCAGAGGAAGTAAATGGTGCAGCATCCTTGGCGATAGGCCAGTTTCTGCCTCCACTGGATCCTCCTATCAGCCGTACTGGATTCTCTGTTGACATTTCACTTGAGACTTAAAGATCGATGGATGTTTGTATGTAGATCGGAAAGGCAGTTACATCTGAAATTGAAAGTGGCAATGACCTGCAATATAATTCAAACATGTCATCATCGTGTGGCACCACAGCACAGCAGTAAATGCCACGGTTCGGAAAACAGAAACACAAAGAATTCCTCCTTGTGTCTGTCTGTCTGGCTATGACACTGCAAACAAAAGCAACTGGTCATCAAGCAAGCAAGCAAGCAAGCATATAATGAATGAATGACATTGTTAATTGTCACCAGAATTCATGCATATACAAAACAAAAGGCACTATAACTACTGTCAGAAAGAAAATCAGAACCCTTGTTAGCAATCACCCGAATAAAACTCGTATTATACGTGAATTTTTCCGTATCTTTCAGAAACGTATAATACTTGCGTACTTTTGACAGATTCAAATCAGTACGTAAATTTTAAGCATGAAAATTTTTAAACGTGTTCCGTATAAATTATTTTAAAAATTGGCACAAAAAACATGGTGGAAATATGTTTAATTAACTAAATTTGACAATATATTTAAGAATGTGAGGTTTCTAACCTCAATATTTCCATTTTTTGAATATTTGACCGAATTTTTGAACGTATTTTATTTGTATTGAGCCGATTTATACTCGTACGTTTGCCGTCCCGATTTTTTTTCGTTTGCCGAATTGCTAACAAGGATCAGAACATCACATAAATCATTCACGTAACATTGATAAATAATGATATTAAGCATTGTAGAAGCAAATATATGATATTGGAGCCACCACACCACTTAGAGGAAGATAAAGAAAGGAAGAAAACACAATTATTCTGTCTGGTAAATTCAAAATATGAAACCCCTATTTCAAAAGCTCAACAAGGATAAGTTCACAACTAGAAAGGGATTTGAGAGAGAAAGAGAGGATTTTTACCGGCTTCCCGGTACGAAAAAAGAAACCCTAGCCCTCCCTCCCTCCCGGAATCGAATCAACGGAAGTTTCCCAAATTAGTTCCTTGAAGATGAAGGAGGAGAGAGAAAGACAGAGAGAGGGAGAGGAGAATAGTCTTCTTCTTCTTCTTCTTCTTCCTCTTCTATACTACTACTAGAAGCAAAGCTTTTGTTTTTTCTTTTCTTTTGCACGAAACTCGAAATGTCGCTTCTAAACCCCTCCCTCTATAGGCTCTCTCACTCTCTCTCCCTTTCCTTGTGAAAGAGAGAAAATTAAACAAAGAAATATCGAAGCAAAAGACTTTCCATCCATAATCGCCCCCGTTTCGCGGAAAAGTATGGAGAGAAAATTATAATTTCTTGATATATATTTTTTTTGAAAAATTATAATTTTTATTAAAAAAAATTTATATTTGAAGATGTAAGTTTTTTTTTTTTTTTGGAAGGAATACTTCCAAGTGGAAAAATAATTACTTCGATTTTTCGTCCAAAAAATAATTACTTTTTTGGACGGAAAACTCAAGCGAATCTAGACGAATAAGAGATTCGGTTTGATTTCAATTTTAAAAATATTAAAAAAAAATATTCGACTTCGGTTTTGAATTTTGGTCAAAAAAATCGAAACCGAATAGAATATATATATATATTTTGACCAAAAAAATGCAAATAAATCGAAAAATCGAATAAACCGAAAATCGAACCGATTTAATTCGGTTCGATTTGATTCGGTTGTAGGTCATTTCGGTTCGGTTTCGATTATTTGGCTCGATTTGAATCGAATTAACCGGATGCTCACCTCTAGATAGAATCATTTTTCTTTCTATTTTTTCTTCCATTGAGCATTACTTTTATTTTCTCATCAATTTTGATCATTTTTTTTTATCAACTCCATGATTTTCTGAACCAAATGTCCTTCCCTCCCGTCAACGCCCACCCCATCCCACCAGAACCAGACTCGTTTGGTTCGCGGAATCTTCGGGGTGGGAAAGGAAAGTGATTACTTTTCTATATTTGGGTGCCAAAGGAATTGAGGAGGAAAGGAAAGTAATTCCCAATGGAAGGGAAATTAGGGAGAAAAGTGATTCCATACATCCAAGTAAGGAATCACTTTTCCACATTGAAGTATTCACTTTCCTTTCCAAATTCCTTGGCATTGCCAAACATCCGGAAAAAAAATCAATGAGAATCTTAATTTACCAAAGGAAAGGAAATGCTAAGGAATTGATTTCCTTTCCCTTCCATTCCGCAAACAGGCCGAAGAGTAATTTTGGGATAAAATATTGGGGCGAGCAAAGACTTTCTTTTCTTCTCTACTACACTACGTGGCGTTGGCTAAAAAAGAGGAAGGGAATAAATAAAGGTAATTTCTATGGGCACTACCAAAATTGCTAGGGGGCAGTCCATGAATGTGGAGAAATTGCTAGGGGGCACCCAAAAATTGTTGGGAAAGAAACGCGGAAAACCTTTCCCCAAACCGGAGAGTACCTGCGAGAGGACCGAGCAAACAACGCACGAACCCAAAAACAAGCACACACAACAATCACGCAGACACAGAGAATTTTTGACGTGGAAACCCTTGCGGGAAAAACCACGGGACGATCGGAGTCCAACCCTGAGAAGCCTCCACTAATGGAATAGAAGAATTACACCCTCTACAAACTCCTCCGATCCAAATCGGATCCCCACAACACTCAGAGAAAAGAACAACGATTACAAGGCTACGAAGAACGAGAACGACGAGTAGAGATTACCCGAACACGATCTCCTCCGAATATCAACCTTCAATCCTCCGCCTTCTTCTCCGAAGTTGCAATGGCACTCTTGCCTCCTTCTCTCTCGAACTTTTTGTTATGTTGCACTTGTAAATTAGGGTTGAGAAAACTCAATATATATCTCCCTAATCCCGCAACCAACCTGAACCGTTGGATTAGATCCAATGATGAAAACTCATCCAAAATCCCGCTTCAGCCCCCCGACACACAGAGTTCGGCCAGAACTCTGTGCGGGGCAACCAGCACTGGCCGACCCTCTTCTGGAATGAGGAGGCAGAGTTCGGCCAGAACTCTGCCAGGGGCAGAGTTCGGCCCGAACTCGGCCCCTCTGCTTCCAGCAGCTCTCTGCAGCTCTCTCAGCAGTCCTGCTTCCTCCCCGAGCTTCTTCGACACACGAACGGCGCTCGTCGCACTCCGGGGTCTTCTCCACATAGGTTGGGAACCCCACCCACTCCAACAAATCTCCCCCTTCACAACTATGGGGAGGACGTCGTCATCCCGACGATCTGCCTGCAGTACTCAAACTTCCCCCTTGGTAGAATCTTCGTGAACATATCAGCTCCGTTGTCATCTGTATGCACCTTCTCAAGCTCCGCGTCCTTCTTTTCAACCACATCCCGTATCCAGTGATACCGAGTCTCGATGTGCTTGGACCGGCTATGAAACGTCTGATTCTTCACAAGATGGATAGCACTCTGACTGTCGCAAAGCAAAGTATACTGCTCTTGCTTCAGTCCCATTTCCTGCAACAGCTTCTTCATCCACAACAGCTCCTTGCAAGCCTCCGTCGCCGCAATGTATTCCGCCTCCGTCGTCGACAAGGCAACACACTTCTGCAACCGCGACTGCCACGACACTGCTCCTCCCGCAAACATCATCACGTAGCCCGAAGTCGATCGCCTCGTGTCTACATCTCCAGCCATATCAGCGTCGGTATACCCGACCAGCTTCGGCTCGTCACCACCAAAAGAAAGTCTCCAACCGGCAGTGCCCTGAAGGTATCGTAGAATCCACTTAACCGCACTCCAGTGTACCCTTCCAGGATTTGAAAGATACCTGCTAACCGTACCAACTGCGTGAGCAATATCTGGCCTCGTACACACCATAGCATACATCAGGCTTCCCACAGCTGAGGCATATGGAACCCGCTCCATATCTTCCTTTTCGTCCTCGGTAGATGGACACTGCTCCTCAGTGAACTTAAAGTGAGCCGCGAGGGGGGAACTCACTTTCTTCGACCCGTCCATCCCGAAACGCTGAAGTACCCGATGAATGTACTTCTTTTGGGACAAGTGTAGCAGCTTGGACTCTCTCTCTCGGCTGATCTCCATCCCAAGAATAGTCTTCGCTGCGCCCAAATCCTTCATAGAGAAGGCCGTGCCCAGTTGGCGCTTCAACTCCGCTATCCTAGTGGCATTCCGACCCACTAATAGCATATCATCCACATAGAGCAGTAAAATGATGAAATCATCCTCGGCAAAATACCTCACAAATGCACAATGGTCCGACGTCGTCCGTGCATAACCATGCTCCCCCATAAACGACTCGAACTTTCTGTACCACTGCCTCGGAGCCTGCTTCAGACCATACAAGCTCTTCCTCAACCGGCAGACCAAATGTGACTTGCCCTTCTCACAGAATCCCTCCGGCTGCTCCATGTACAACTCCTCCTCAAGATCACCGTGGAGGAACGCCGTCTTCACGTCCATCTGCTCGACCTCCAAGTCGAGACTGGCTGCTAATGCTAGCACCACCCGAATAGACGAATGCTTGACGACAGGCGAAAAGATCTCATCATAATCCACGCCTTTCCGCTGACCGTAGCCCTTGACTACCAGCCTCGCTTTGTATCGAGGGCGAGTAGCATCATCCGTCTGCTTCACTCTGAACACCCATCGGTTCTTCAAAGCCTTCTTGCCTTTTGGCAACCGCACCAGATCATAAGTGGAATTGGTGTGCAAGGAACTCATCTCCTCCTGCATAGCCACCATCCACTCCTGCCTGTGTTCGTCTTCCATAGCCTCTGCGAAACTTTCGGGCTCTCCCCCGTCAGTCAATAGCACATACTCATCCGGCGAGTATCTCGTAGATGGTCGACGATCCCTGTTGCTCCTTCTCAGTGGAGCCACTGGTGCTGGCTGTATACCGACAGCCTCCTCCCCTTCAGGAACTACCTCTCCGGCATGCTCATCCTCCTGAGGGACACCCTGACCACCATCAGCAGGCTGATGATCAAGGTTGGGAGCAACTCCATGTACCGGCTCCCCCATAACTGGATCCTCCGCGATGTCCTCTGGAAACTGCTCGAAGCGAAATGACTCTAACTCAGGCAATTCCTCAGCCTCAGAAGGCGTCTCGGAGTCCTGAGTGTTGGTCATGGTCTGATCCTCGACGAACACCACGTCCCTGCTTCTGTAGAGCTTTCCTTCCACTGGGTCGTAGAGTCTATAGCCAAACTCATCCCGACCGTAGCCGACAAAGACGCATCGCCTCGTCTTCGGCTCAAGTTTGGTCCTCTCGTCCTTCGGTACATGCACGAAGGCTTTACAACCAAACGCCCGCAGGTGATTGTATGACGGCTCTTTGCCGTACCATACTTTGTCAGGCACATCACCCTGCAAAGGAGCACTAGGAGACAAATTAATAATATAAGCAGCTGTGAGAAGAGCCTCACCCCAATAACTGCCCGGCAAGTTTGCTTCTGACAGCAAACACCGCACCCTCTCCATCAGTGTCCTGTTCATGCGCTCCGCTACACCATTGAGCTGAGGTGTCTTTGGCGGAGTCTTCTGGTGTCGTATCCCTTGCTCTCTGCAATACGCATCAAAGGGACCGATGTATTCGCCGCCATTGTCGGACCGAACACACAACAATTTCTTGCCCGTCTCCCTTTCAACGGAGGCCTGAAACTCCTTGAAAGTAGGCAGCACCTGATCCTTGGTCTTTAAGGCATAGACCCAAACCTTCCTGGAACAGTCATCAATGAAAGTCACAAAGTAAGAAGCACCACCAAGAGATTTTACCTTCATAGGACCGCAGACATCCGAGTGAATCAACTCGAGCAACGTCGGCTTCCTCGAACTTGGGTGACTCTGGAAAGACACCCTATTTTGCTTCCCAGCCAAACAGTGCGTGCACTTCTCCAACTTTGTAGACTTGAGCCCCGGAATCACTTTCCTGTTCACCAAGTAGCTCATCCCCTTCTCGCTGATATGGCCGAGCCGCCTGTGCCACAACTCGGTAGACGCGTCACTGACGGCGTTCACCTCCTGTGCCCCCTCTGCGCTCCCCTCCATATAGTAGAGACCGGACTTCTTGCTTCCTCTGGCAATCACCATCGAACCTCTGGAAAGCTTCCACTGACTATTCCCGAAGAGACTGAAGAATCCCTCGTCATCCAACCTTCCAACCGACACCAGGTTGAAACGGATATCAGGGACATGACGAACATCCTTGAGAACAAGAACCGCACCCGTCTTCGTTCTCAAATGCACATCTCCAATGGCAACCGCCTTCGACACATCTCCGTTGCCCATCTTCAACACGCCACAGTCGCCTGTCGTGTAAGTGGCAAACAGTGCCCTATTGTGAGATACATGTGCTGAAGCCCCTGAGTCCACCAGCCAAGAATTGTCATCGCAGGCGAGGTTAGTAATGACCTCATCACCTACGACGATCACATCGCCTCCATGTACCGAGGCCGCCGCTGTAGTGTTCTCTTCTTGCTTCCCCTTGTCGCCCTTCTTCTCCTTCTTCCAAGCGAAACAATTCCGCTTGATATGGCCCTTCTTACCGCAATGATAACACTCTGAGTCCTCGTACCGACCCTTGGACTTCCCCCTGCTCTTGTCTCTGCCACCACCTGGACCCCTGCTTTTGCCCCTTCCGCGGCTCTCTGAAACAAGTGCCTCTGAGTGGTGGGATGTGGATGAAGTGCCCTGAGAACGTCTCCGCATCTCTTCATTCAACACCCCGCTCTTGGCAAACTCCAGACTGACCACGCCCTCTGGAGCAGAAGCGATCATAGATACTCGTACGGTCTCCCACGAGTCTGGCAAGGTACACAGCAGCCACAGTCCCTGAACTTCGTCGTCGAACTTGACTCCCATAGAAGATAGCTGGTCAACCACGCCCTGAAAATCACTCAAGTGATCCGTAATAGACGTCCCATCCTTGTACCGCAGACCCATCATCGTTCGGATCAGGAACAACTTGTTTACCCCGGTCTTCTTCGCATACAAGGATTCCAGCTTATCCCACAACGTCTTCGCGTGCTCAATATTGGCAACGTGGTTGTACACGTTCTCATCAACAAACTGCCGTATGTACCCACACACCTGTATGTGCTCGAACGTCCAGTCCTCCTCGGATTTATCACTGGGCCTCTCGGATGCAAACACGGGTAGATGCAGCTTCTTGACAAATAGCAAATCCTTCATCTTGCTCCGCCAATAATGATAGTTTGTGCCATTAAGGTTCACCATGCGCACCGGCTTCGCGTCCATCTCTCCTCTCTGGTTCCTCTGTCAACTCCTGACACCCTTCGAACCCAAAGCTTTGATACCACTCTGTTGGGAAAGAAACGCGGAAAACCTTTCCCCAAACCGGAGAGTACCTGCGAGAGGACCGAGCAAACAACGCACGAACCCAAAAACAAGCACACACAACAATCACGCAGACACAGAGAATTTTTGACGTGGAAACCCTTGCGGGAAAAACCACGGGACGATCGGAGTCCAACCCTGAGAAGCCTCCACTAATGGAATAGAAGAATTACACCCTCTACAAACTCCTCCGATCCAAATCGGATCCCCACAACACTCAGAGAAAAGAACAACGATTACAAGGCTACGAAGAACGAGAACGACGAGTAGAGATTACCCGAACACGATCTCCTCCGAATATCAACCTTCAATCCTCCGCCTTCTTCTCCGAAGTTGCAATGGCACTCTTGCCTCCTTCTCTCTCGAACTTTTTGTTATGTTGCACTTGTAAATTAGGGTTGAGAAAACTCAATATATATCTCCCTAATCCCGCAACCAACCTGAACCGTTGGATTAGATCCAATGATGAAAACTCATCCAAAATCCCGCTTCAGCCCCCCGACACACAGAGTTCGGCCAGAACTCTGTGCGGGGCAACCAGCACTGGCCGACCCTCTTCTGGAATGAGGAGGCAGAGTTCGGCCAGAACTCTGCCAGGGGCAGAGTTCGGCCCGAACTCGGCCCCTCTGCTTCCAGCAGCTCTCTGCAGCTCTCTCAGCAGTCCTGCTTCCTCCCCGAGCTTCTTCGACACACGAACGGCGCTCGTCGCACTCCGGGGTCTTCTCCACATAGGTTGGGAACCCCACCCACTCCAACAAAAATTGCTAGGGGCAGCCCAACCCTCCCAAACCCAAAAATTTCATTTCATTTTCATTATTCACTCTCTCTCCTCAAGAAGAAAAGAAAGAAAGCTCTCTCCCTCTCCCTCTCCATCTCCTAAACTCTAATTTCTTCTTCTCCATCACTCCATTCTCAATCCCTCCACGAAGATTCTCGAAGAGATGACACGCAAGTCAAAGCAACCAGAATCCAGGTACGTTCTTCCCTAATTTCTTCGAACTTTTTTTACATTATATTCGAAACCCTAGAATTGGTTTAATTCTTGAAAAAGTTTTTGTAAAATAGGTTTATAATCTCTTGCACGTTCTCTTTCCTTATTTTCGAACACATGAAATCCGAAATTTATGTTGAAACCCTAACCCTAGAACACGACAAAATATGATTTCGTTACTGGAGTTCGGGTTCGCGACAGTAGGACTGCCAGGAATGTGGCAGTCCTAATAAAAATTAGGACTGCCACAGTCCTGACAGTCCTATTCTGAAAGAGAACTGCCAGGAATGTGGCAGTCCTAATTTTCATTATGACTGCCACATTCCTGGCAGTCCTACTTGTTATGACATAGGAGTTGGGTAAGTGCATGTTGTTTCTATTACTTAATAAGTGTATGTTGTCATGCAGTCCACCGAACAAAAGAATACGGTCCACCGCGTCAAAGCGGAAGGAACGTGCGGAGCGTACTCGCGAGCGTCCGATAACAATTACCGAACCGGCGCCCGAAGCTCGGTCTCGGACATCGCCACCGGCACGTCAAGCTCGGTCGAAGCAACGAGCTCCTACTCCTACGCGTTCTTCCGATGACGACGACGACGTGCCAATTGGCCGACTCCTATCACGTCAAGGTGCCAATTGGCCCAGACACTCCGGAGAGGTTGCCAAAGTGGCACTAGTGTCGCGGTCGCCAACGAGCTTAATCGCATCGACGACTTGGTCGAGTTTTCCTTCATGAACAATAGAGAGTCTCGTTCAAAGGCCAGACATGACATGTGGTTGGATCTGGATATTTTTCTTGTTTGAAACTTAAGTTGGATGTGGAATGATATGTATTTTGAAGTTGAAGTACTAGACAAGTTGGATATTTTGAAGTTGGACTTATGCTGGATATCATGATATGTAGTTTGACTTATGTTGTTGTTTTTTTGTTGGATATATTATCCCTGCTATTTACTTATGTTGACACTTAATTTGAAGTACTTATTTTAAAGTACTAGACAAGTTGACACTTATGTTGTTGGATATTTATGTACTTGTGTTGTTATTTTGAAGTACTAGACTTATGTTGTTATTTTCAAGTACTTATTTTGAGGTCACAGAGTTTTAGTATCAGGACTGCCACCCCCCTGGCAGTCCTACATTCAAGTAGGACTGCCAGGGTGCTGGCAGTCCTAATTAAAACTTGTTGTTACAGCAAGTTTTAAATAGGACTGCCAGCACCCTGGCAGTCCTACTTGAGTGTAGGACTGTCAGGGGGGTGGCAGTCCTACTTATAAAACTCTGTGATGAGTTCCTCAAACTTAAACTATCACAGAGTTCTATATATATATATATATATATATATATATAAGTAAACTTTCAAGATGGAGGCAGTATGATGGTTCAATCTCAAATGTGTGCCATTACATAGTTTTTGTCCTGGTTAGGTAGGTCTAGAAACAAAATTTCCAGGAGCATACATAAATTATCTTCAAGTAAACATGAAATGTACTACAAAAAAGTTCCGTTATAAACCATGTGTTTAGATGATTGAAATGAAAGTCTATGCTTCTGAGAGTTCTTTGAACAATTTGTCTACAGACAAGGTCCAACTTGCTCATCTTTCTGTACTAAGGGACCTATCCACCAGAAAGAGTATCGAAGACAATAACTAACATCGGTGAATGTTCCACAAGTAGGGAAAAAAAAACAATAAAATTGATGCACAGAAAGGGAGAAATTCGATATATTTAGTGCCTAATAAACTTGCCTCTCCCTTTCTCTCTCCCCTCCTTGCCCCACCATCAAGCCTCCACCTCTTTGTACTTTTCCCCACATCTGAAGCTCAACCTCATTGCCTGGCAATGGAGCAGCAAGTATCAGGACTGCCACAACCCTGGCAGTCCTACACTCAAGTAGGACTGCCAGGGTGCTGGCAGTCCTATTTCAAACTTGCTGTTACAGCAAGTTTGAAATAGGACTGCCAGCACCCTGGCAGTCCTACTTGAGTGTAGGACTGCCAGGGAGCTGACAGTCTTCATTTAGTGTAGGAGGATGTCCTGTTCATAAGTATGTTGAAAGAGCTTCAGATGACCTGTTCGTAAGCATGTTGAAAGAGCTTCAGATGACGCCAAAGCCATCATTATTACCTAACAGTGGGTACTACATTAGAAAGGTCCTACACATGTTGAAAGAGCTTCAGATGACCTGTTCGTAAGCAGTCTTGGGGTAGGACTGCCAGAGACCTGGCAGTCCTACACTTAAGTAGGACTGCTAGGATCCTGGCAGTCCTAAATGAAACTTGCTGTCCCTGGCAGTCCTACACTTAAGTAGGACTGTCAGGACCCTGGCAGTCCTAAATGAAACTTGCTGTACAGCAAGTTTCATTTAGGACTGCCAGGGTCCTGACAGTCCTACTTAAGTGTAGGACTGCCAGGTCCCTGGCAGTCCTAAATAAAATTTGTTGTACATCAAGTTTAATTTAGGACTGCCAGGGTCCTGGCAGTCTTACTTAAGTGGCCAGGTCCCTGACAGTCCTGTCCCTGGCGAGTGCTGAAGCGGAGAAAAATGGAGATGTCAAGAGTGAAGCAGCAGCAAAATAGTCCTTCAGTGGAACTATTACATTGGAGATCTATCTACTAAACCAATCCATGCTCGTGTCCAAAGTGATTTCCCTTCTTGTTTTTTCTTTCTTGTTCTCTACTTTTTTTTTTCGATACTGCCTGGTTGCAAAAAAATTTGGAGAAGTCAAATGACCTAGAGTTGAGGGAGAGAACAATTTGCCAAAAATGTAGGGAGAAAAGAAAAAAATTAGGGTTTTAATTCTTTGACCTAAGAGAAGAGAAGGAGGGAAGAAAATAGTTGAGGGAGAAAAGAAAAGAGAAGAAGGAGAGAGAAAATGAAAATTGGTATTTATAGTTGTGCTTGGACTAGCCCCTAGCAAAATTTTTGGATGGCAAACTTGTAATAAACTTGAAAAATTTTGGACTAGCCTCTAGCAATTTTGGTAGTGCCCATAGAAAAACCCTAAATAAATGAATTCCTTCCCATCCTGCCATGTTGATGTTTCTTTCTTAATTTACTTTTACCATTACTTACTTTTGTTTGGCCGTTCACTAGCAGCTTGTTTTGATTCCATTCCCATTCCTCTTCCTCGGCCGTCAACATCCGGCTCGGCTCGGCTCGGCTCGGCTCCCTGCGAGGGGAGGGGAGCCAGCCAGGGGACAGGTGTCGCCTGTCTTGTGTTGTGCGACTGGTGGCCAACGAGCGGACTTTCTTTTCTCATCCGCGCCACACGGGATCATCACGTGCTCTATTTAATTGGTTGCCTTGCCACCTCCGTACTGCCAAGGACAAGTAGTGTACGCCAAACCTAAATGGATTCCTTCCTTCTTTGATCTTTCTTTCTTTTTAATTAGTATCATGATTTATCAAATATATAATAGACAAATTACTGCTACTTATTCGGGATATATTTATTTGATTGATTTATAGATAGGAATAGTGCACACAAACAACCAACAACAAAACAGCCAGTTTATATATATACACTAGTAAATGCACGTGCTATGCACGTATAGTAACGTATAATAACCATATTATCCAACTATAGTCAAATCTCTCTTCTAACTCATGTGGTTAAGATGTGAGGTATTTTTCTTACTTGGTTCGATTTTCCATGTTGACAAATTTAAACTTTATTTTTAAAAAAATTATATAATTTATTTTTTAAAATAAAATGAACCGTGATATAATGACGGCTTAGACGGCTCACTTTTGAACCATTTTAAAATCTCATTTTATATATATATATATATATATATATATATATATATATATATATATATAATGTTTGTTGTTTTTTTATGTTATTAAGTGTCAAACTAGTGTTCACCAAATCACTCCCAAAATAGTTTTAGTTTGGATAAAAATAACACATCAACCTTTGTGTAGATGGACTCTAGATTCTAAACCATCATAAAATGGCTTCTCCTGGATTTTGATTCCCCAGCTAGAGTAATCCATGAATCTCCAACTATTTACGACCATACCTTCCTCCTCATCCCATCTCATCTATTGTTCATCCAAATAAAATGAAAAATCACAAAAGAGTGGACCAAGCTTTTACAACACAAAAGCGTCAGTAAAGGAGGCAACAACAAAAATATGAGAACTCATATATTGGTATATAACATGTTAACACACATAATTTTGTTCTATCAGTAGAATATATAAATATCAAACATCACAATACATCGTAAACTACTAGTAGGTCTAATATTGTATTCCAAGATGTCCCAATGGGTGTGGGGGGGGGCATAGGTCTGCTCAATACCATTCGTGTTTTTTGAGAGACTAGGAAAATCATAGAATGAATATTTTTCTGGAAGCATGCAAGGACACCAAATTCCTGTACAAAGAGAGGCATAAAAACTGGGAAGAGCAACCATACTTTTGATATCAATGCTCATTTTGGAGCCTGCCTGCACTAGCAACCCCCCATCCATAGCAAAGAAGGTTATCCCTTAAAAAAGCATCTCTTAATAGATGGTCACACAATTATATCTGCAAAACCAGTCATACCTAGTGCCTATTTGGTAATTGAAGTATATCAAGTTACAAAGCTTCTAAAGATAGAACACAGTTATATGTTACTACAAACAAGCAACTATAGCCTGTGAGGAACTTAACAAGGGAAAAGGATAGGAGCAGTTTCTCGTCGCATCTTGTTATCGGACAAATCAATCTTGCTCATTTTCTCTTCACACCATAACAACTGCTCTTTGCTCATCCTTGTCATCCTTAGCACCCTCGAAACAACTTTGATGTCAATGAGCCCCAACAGCAGCTCGACTTCTGACGGTGCTGAAGGCCAGGATTTCTTCTTCCAGGATTTTTTCTTTGAGAGCTCCTTAACTTTGATCTCCTTCTGAAATTTAAGATATCACTCAAAATGAGACTCAGTTGGCAATGACTACTCTTACCTTTTCTTAAATATGTTAATGCGTCAGAAAATAAAGTGTGATGCTAAATAGTGATAGATGTGCATGCGCTTACCTTGTCGAGTGAGGCTTGAACCTGGTGAAGCGAGCTTGCATCATGATGATGACCTTTAAATAAATTAAGACCATGACCCGACTTTTTCTTGTCCATCTTCAAGAAGAGTCGGAAGGTCAAAATTGAATCCTCAATTACACGCAAGAGATCAGAGGCCAAGACTGGTGAATCCAAGTCATCTTCCACATTCACATTCTTATTTGAACCTGAAAGAAAAATATGGCATTTTGTTAACATAAATCTCCAACTTCTTTTCTAGAGTAAAAATTTCTTTAACTCTAATTTTACATCTAAATGTTCCTACACAATCAAGCATATGCCTGGAAAGTCATCATCATTTCCAGAGAGGCCTTTCCGAATAGCCCTGGGAGCAATGAAAAGAGTTCACTTCATGACAGTCCCTCCAACTCTATTATTGCTTTCCAAAGACAACTTTTGTCATAATAATTCAAAAGAATCCCTACATTGTGGTATGCCTGATCAAAATCAATTGCAATCCTCTTTACCTAGAATTGTGCAGGATAAGCCCATCAATGTTGTCAGTTACTCAATTATACATCTAAAACTAACAAGAAAGTTTGAAATTTTAGTAATAAGGCTAGAATTTTCATCATTTCGCAACAAGCTTCATAGACATACATTCCTGGTAGTCTTACAGTTGACCTCACAATAGACTACCATTCGGTCCATTCCAACGGAAGGAATGCCACATAATGTCTTGTGAGGTGCGAGATTCAAATATATCCTCATATAAGTACGTACGTTGTGTGTGCACATGCTCAAGTGCCATGTGAATTAAATATGAATATATCCTCATATCGGTGGACACTCACTCCGCCTTCATGCACATAAAGTGGATGTACATGCACATAAAGTGGATGTACATGTTAAACCGAGAAGGCGGATGGCAAAAACTATAGTTTTCAGATATTACATCACAATCAAATATTAAACTTCTCGGTGAAGGTTGTACGCATGACTATAAATCCAAAATTGATAAGAGTCTTGAGATGTGGATGGCATAAACTGTATACTCAAATATTAAACTTCTCTGTGTTATTCAACTAGTTTGTCGTTTGGCAGTTACCTTGGAAGCTAGGAACCTGAAGTAACATAGGGAAGGAACTTCGAGCCCTGGCAAAAATCTCTACTCTGGACCCCTCTTCAAAGGGCTCATTCTCAACAAACCTCTGCAAAAGAACCTGGAATTGTTGAAAGGCCTGAGCAGGATAGCAATAAGATATGGAACTATCAGGCTGAGATGAAATCTGCTGGCTAAGTTGCATGTACTGGCAATGAAGGGCTTCCCAAGCTAAACAAATATGTGCGACATAAGCAGTTTCAAGATTTTGGTAAGGGTCATCCTCCCGTGCTTGCTGCAGTTGCTCGCAATCATCCTTGAGTTCATCTTTCTTCTTGAATGAGAGACTTCGGAGGGTTGAGGCCAGTTTCTTAGTTGTTGATCTAGGTGATTGGTTTGAGATATTCCATGATACTGTGCATAAAGAGTATGGTGATCAAGCAAGTAAAAGGAGATCAAACCTAACAAATTATACAAAAAATATATATTTAAAAGAACCAAGTTTTCTTTGAAAACCAAATACTGTAAATTATCAATTATGTGAGACGACAAAAGTTGGCAGTGTCACTTTGGAAATCACTCAAGCCAATCAAATCATCTCAACTGACAATATGCTTGCTGTGACCTGAATGTATCAAATTAAATATTATCTAATTCGTTAGTTAACCAATGCCCCCAAAAGCTCAAGCTGATAGATACAGGCCAAAATAATACATTACACCTTTTTAACACCTACCTGTCATGTGTGGTTCGAAATTACGAGAACTTGGGATGTATCTGCTGCACGTGGATGAGCCTAGAAAAGTGCACTTGGGCAAAATCCCGGTGAAAGGAGAATCACGCATTGAATGCAGGCAATATAAACCATTTGAATGGTGGAGGGGGATCGGACCCTGGACATTTTGCTCTGACACCATGTTAGTTAACCAATTTCCCCACTTTTGGGAACATTGGTTAACTAACAAATTTGACAAAAGAGGCATGCTGCCACTGTGGCCTCTTTTTTGTCTGCAATTGGAGGGCAGGATAAAATCATATGTGTGGTGAAATCAAAGTTTCCATTGAGCCATTAGCAGAATTTATAGTATAGGACTGCATCTCCTAGGATCGATTTGGTTTGTCCCATCAAAGGACGACACTGAAACAATATTGGACGAGTCACATGGGTTTAGCAGAACTGATGTTATTAGTTCTAGTTTAGGTCAAATTGGTTGAGGAAGTTGGATTAGACAGGCCTCTCAGGTTAAATTGTGCCAGATTAAGTTTAGTTAGGTCGGGCTAGATCAAAGTATATTCTTATATCAGTGTAATTAAATCAGATTAGATCAGACTCACCGTCGTTGACTGATATCTATATTTGTTTATTTTGTTCCTGCTCTTAATACTGTCCACAGATCCTAATATTGATTAATTTGTTCCTGATCCTTTGTAAAGAAGATCTACATGTGAAATCTGGGTAACTGAAGTTCAGACCTCAAGTTTTAAGTCAACTGTAAGAGTGAAAATAATGCTCCCTTCACTGCACATTACAAGGAGTATTCCAAGAAATGGAAAACTAACATGTACCTTCCCAATAAATGATACAGATCATTTCCGGCATTTGGGATAATAGAATGAAGATAAGATCTTAAACTACATCGTGACATCTTTATATTTAGATCAGCAAGACTAAAAGAAGAGTACTGGCTAACTCTATTTTTTTATTTGACACGATTGGACGGGGAAAATTAGCCATATAAACCCAGTCTAAGGTTAATAGGTTGATGATCTATTCTTGTCTCATAATTATCAAGAGACATTTTTTTTCATTCAAATATAAACAATAGTTTTATTATTGAAAAGCTGTAGATTTGTTTGGATTCAATCATTTCGGAGTCTCTGACCAAAAAGGTTAAATTGTCAAAAACAAATCTACTTTTAAAAATTGTTACTTCACACTCGATACCTATGAGATGCATATATCAACTATTTACAGTATTTAAATTTGTTGGAAAAGAAGCGCGGAAACATTTTCCCAAACTAGAGAGTATCTGCGAGAGAACCGAGCAATACAACGCACGAACCAAACACCAAACACAATCCACGCAGACACAGAGAATTTTTGACGTGGAAAACCCTTGCGGAAAAAAACTACGGAACGATCGGAGTCCAACCCTGAAAAATCTTCACTAATGAAATAAAGGAGTACACCCTCTACAAACTTCTCCCGATCCAATACGGATCCCCACAACACTTGGAAGCAAGAACAATGATTACAATGCTAAGAAGAACAAAGACGACGAGTAGAGATTATCCGAACACGGTCTTCCTTCGAAAACGGCCTTCAATCCTCCTTCTCTCCCAAAGTTGCAATGGCACTCTTGCCTCTTTTTCTCTCTCTTGTATGTGTTATGTATGTGATTAGGGTTAGAAAAAACCATATGCACCCTAATCCCGCAACAAAAGCTGAACCGTAAGATACGATCCAACGGTGATTAAATCACCCTGAAATCCACTTTAGCCCGACAACACAGAGTTCGGACAGAACTCTGTGTTTTTGTCACATAACCATTCTGGAACCAAGGGGGCAGAGTTCGGCCCGAACTCTGCCTCCCATGTTCCAGTATGCCATATGTTGGCTCCCGAGTTTCTCCGAATGGCCTCGTTACCTCCCCGAGCTTCTCTGACACACAGACGGCGCTCGTCGCACTCCGGGATCTTCTCCACATAGATTGGAAACCCCACCCACTCCAACAAATCTTTCCCTTCACAACTAGGTGGAAGAACTCGTCATCCCGACGATCCGCCTGCAGTACTCAAACTTCCTCCTTGGTAGAACCTTCGTGAGCATGTCTGCTCCATTGTCATCAGTATAAACCTTGTCAAACGCCGCGTCCTTCTTCTCAACCACATCCCGTATCCAATGATACCGAGTCTCGATATGCTTTGACCGACTATGAAATGTCTGGTTCTTCCCAAGGTGAATAGTACTCTGACTGTCGCAAAGCAAAGTATATTGCTCTTGCTTCAGCCCCATTTCCTGCAACAACTTTTTCATCCACAGCAACTCCTTGCAAGCCTCCGTCGCCGCAATGTACTCTGTCTCTGTCGTCGACAAGGCAACACACTTCTGCAACCGCGACTGCCACGATACCGCTCCACCAGCAAACATCATCACATAGTCCGAAGTCGATCGCCTCGTGTCTACATCTCCAGCCATATCAGCGTTCGGTATACCCAACCAGCTTCGGCTCGTCACTACCAAAAGAAAGTCTCCAATCGGCAGTGCCCTGAAGGTATCGTAGAATCCACTTGACCGCACTCCAATGTATCCTTCCAGGATTTGAAAGATACCTGCTAACTGTGCCAACTGCGTGAGCGATGTCTGGCCTCGTACACACCATAGCATACATAAGACTTCCCACAACTGAGGCATATGGAACCCGCTCCATATCTTCCTTTTCGTCATCAGTAGATGGACACTGCTCCTCAGTGAACTTAAAGTGGACCGCAAGGGGGCAACTCACTTTCTTCGACCCGTCCATCCCGAAATACTGAAGTACCCGGTGAATGTACTTCTTTTGGGACAAGTGTAGCAACTTGGACTCTCTCTCGGCTGATCTCCATCCCAAGAATAGTTTTTGCTGCGGCCAAATCCTTCATAGAGAAGGCCACGTCCAGTTGGCGCTTCAACTCCGCTATCCTAGTGGCATTCCGATCCACTAATAGCATATCATCAACATAGAGCAATAAAATGATGAAATCATCCTCGACAAAGTACCTCACAAATACACAATGGTCCGACGTCGTCCGTGCATAACCATGCTCCCCCATAAACGACTCGAACTTCCTGTACCACTGCCTCGGAGCCTGCTTCAGACCATACAAGCTCTTCCTCAATCGGTAGACCAAATGTGACTTGTCCTTCTCACAGAATCCCTCCGGCTGCTCCATGTATAACTCCTCCTCAAGATCACCGTAAAAGAATGCCGTCTTCACATCCATCTGCTCGACCTCCAAGTCGAAACTGGCTGCCAATGCTAGCACCACCCGAATAGACGACTGCTTGACGACTGGCAAAAAGATCTCATCATAATCCACGCCTTTCCGCTGACCGTAGCCTTTAACTACCCGCCTCGCTTTGTATCGAGGACGAGTAGCATCATCCGTCTGCTTCATTCTAAACATCCATCGATTCTTCAAAGCCTTCTTGCCATTTGGCAACCGCACCAGCTCGTAAGTAGAATTGGCATGCAAGGAACACATCTCCTCCTGCATAGCCTGCATCCACTCTTGCCTTTGCTCGTCTTCCATAGCCTCTGCAAAACTTTTGGGCTCTCTCCCGTCAGTCAGTAGCACATACTCACCTGGTGAGTATCTCATAGATGGTCGACGCTCTCTGTCGCTCCTTCTCAAAGGAGCCACTGGTGCTGACTGTATACCAACAGCCTCCTCCCCTTCAGGAACTGTCTCCCCGGCATGCTCATCCTCCTGTGGGATATCCTGACCACCATCAGCAGGCTGATGATCAAGGTTGGGAGCAACTCCATGTACTGGCTCTCCCATAACTGGATCCTTGCGATGTCCTCTGGAAAATACTCGAAGCGAAATGACTCTAACTCAGACAATTCCTCAGCCTCAGAAGGCGTCTCGGAATCCTGAGTGTTGGCCATGGTCTGATCCTCGACGAATATCACGTCCCTGCTTCTGTAGAGTTTTCTTCCCACTGGGTCGTAGAGTCTATAGCTAAACTCATCACGACCGTAGCCGACAAAGACGCATCGCCTCGTCTTCGGCTCAAGTTTGGACCTCTCGTCCTTCGGTACATGCACGAAGGCCTTACAACCAAACACTCGCAGGTGATTGTATGACGGCTCTTTGTCGTACCATACTTTGTCAGACACATCACCCTGCAAAAAAAGCACTAGAAGATAAATTAATAACATAAGCAGCTGTGAGAAGAGCCTCACCCCAATAACTGTCTGGCAAATTTGCTTCTGACAGCAAACACCGCACCCTCTCCATCGGTGTCATGTTCATGCGCTCCGCTACACCATTGAGCTGAGGTATCTTGGACGGAGTCTTCTGGTGTCGTATCCCTTGCTCTCTGCAATAAGCATCAAAGGGACCAATGTATTCGTCGCCGTTGTCAGACCGAACACACAATAACTTCTTGTCCGTCTCTCTTTCAACAGAGACCTGAAACTCTTTGAAAGTAGTGAGCACATGATCCTTGGTCTTTAAGGCATAGACACAAACCTTCCTAGAACAGTCATCAATAGAAGTTACAAAGTAAGAAGCACCACCAATAGATTTTACCTTCATAGGACCGCAGACATCCGAGTGAATCAACTCGAGCAACACCGGCTTCCTTGAACTTGGATGACTTTGGAAAGACACCATATTTTGCTTCCAAGCTAAGCAGTGCGTGCACTTCTCCAACTTTGTAGACTTGGGACCTGAAATCACCTTCATGTTCACCAAGTAGCTCATCCTCTTCTCGCTGATATGGCCAAGCCGCATGTGCCACAACTCGGTAGACGCGTCAGAAACTGCGTTCACCTCTTGTGCCCCCTGTGCGCTCCCCTCCATATAGAAGAGACCGAACTTCTTGCTTCCTCTGGCAATTACCATCGAACCTCTGGAAAGCTTCTACTGACCATTCCCGAAGAGACCGAAGAATCCCTCGTCATCCAACCTTCCAACCGACATCAGGTTGAAACGGATATCAGGGATATGACGAACATCTTTGAGAACAAGAACTGCATCCGTCTTCGTCCTCAAATGCACATTTCCAATGGCAACCGCCTTCGACACATCTCCATTGTCCATCTTCAACACTCCGCAGTCGTCTATCGTGTAAGTGGCAAATAGTGTCCTGTTGTGAGATACGTGCGCTGAAGCCCCCTGAGTCCACCAGCCAAGAATTGTCATCGCAGGCGAGGTTTGTTATAACCTCATCACCTACGACGATCACATCGCCTCCATGTATCGAAGCCGCCGCTGTAGTGTTCTCATCTTGCTTCCCCTTGTCGCCCTTCTTCTCTCTCTTCCAAGCGAAACAATTCCGCTTGATATGGCCCTTCTTGCCACAATGGTAACACTCCGAGTCCTTGTACCGACCCTTGGACTTTCCCCTGCTCTTGTCTCTACCACCACCTGGACCCCTACTTTTGCCCCTTCCGCGGCTCTCTGAAACTAGTGCCTCTGAGTGGTGGGATGTGGATGAAGTGCCCTGAGAACGTCTCCGCATCTCTTCATTCAGCACCCCGCTCTTGGCAAACTCAATACTGACCACGCCTTCTGGAGCAGAAGCGAGCATAGATACTCTTACGATCTCCCACGAGTCTGGCAATGTACACAGCAGCCATAGTCCCTAAGCCTCGCCGTCGAACTTGACTCCCATCGAAGATAGCTGGTCAACCACGTCCTGAAAATTACTCAAGTGATCCGTAATAGACGTCCCATCTTTGTACCGCTGACCAATCATCGTCCGGATCAGGAACAACTTGTTTACCCCGGTCTTCTTCGCGGACAAAGATTCCAGCTTATCCCATAGCGTCTTCGCGTGCTCAATATTGGCAACGTGGTTGTACACGTTATCGTCAACGAACTGCCTGATATAACCGCACACCTGTATGTGCTCGAATTTTCAGTCCTCCTCGAATTTATCAACTGGTCGCTCGAAAGCAAATACGGGCAGATGCAGCTTCTTGACAAACAGCAAATCTTTCATCTTACTCCGCCAATAATGATAGTTGGTGTCATTCAGGTTCACCATGCGCACCGGCTTCGCGTCCATCTCTCCTCTCTAGTTTTCCTGTCAACTCCTGACACCCTTCTGAATTCCAAAACTTGACTCTGATACCACTTTGTTGGGAAAGAAGCGCGAAAATCTTTCCCCAAACTAGAGAGTACCTGCGAGAGAACCGAGCAATACAACGCACGAACCAAATACCAAACACAATTCACGCAGACACAGAGAATTTTTGACGTAAAAAATCCTTGCGGAAAAAAACCATGGGACGATCGGAGTCCAACCCTGAGAAGCCTTCACTAATGAAATAAAGGAATACACCCTCTACAAACTTCTCCCGATCCAATACGGATCCCCACAACACTTGGAAGCAAGAACAATGATTACAAGGCTACGAAGAACAAAGACGACGAGTAGAGATTACCCGAACACGATCTTCCTTCGAAAACGACCTTCAATCCTCCTTCTCTCCCAAAGTTGCAATGCCACTCTTGCCTCTTTTTCTCTCTTGTATATGTTACGTATGTGATTAGGATTAGAAAAAACCATATGTAAACACCATAATCCCGCAACAAAACTGGATCGTAGGATACGATCCAACGGTAATTAAATCACCCTGAAATCCACTTCAGCCCGACAACACAGAGTTCGGGCAGAACTCTGTGTTTTTGTCACAGAACCATTCTGGAACTAAGGGGGCAGAGTTCGGCCCGAACTCTGCCTCCCCTGTTCCAGTATGCCATATGTTGGCTCCCGAGTTTCTCCGTCGACTCTGAATGGCCTTGTCACCTCCCCGAGCTTCTCTGACACACAGACGGCGCTCGTCGCACTCCGGGATCTTCTCCACATAGGTTGGGAACCCCACCCACTCCAACAAATTTGAGTTTTCCAATAAACATGTAGATTCATATTCTGCTAAGTCAAGCTTTCAATGGTAGCATAGCAACCTTACAACTAACTAGTTTTGCTTTGTTCAAGCATTGTATGCCACATTTCCACAACACAAAGTCTTGAAGCTTCATTTAAGTTAAGATCATTTATATATATCCTTGATGAGTAAATTATTTTACTGGTTAGGCTGTATTTATTAAGCATTTCCAAATATCCATACATACATCAATAAGGGGCAAATTATCAGAACTCAAAAGTGAATCTACATGCAGAAGAACATATGCTGCCAACGATGAACAAAGCTAACTTTACCAATTTAGCATAGGAACATTGAACATTTAAAATTGAACAATGCTATAGCCAAATACCATGTCAATAGGTATATATCGTAACCAGTTAATTCTAAGAGACTAAGACAGTAAATACAAGCTATATATGAATGACCTCCAAGACATTGATCTGCATAAAACAGGTTCCTCTCAATATTACAGCTACCAGTGAAATTTGTCAAATTTGAGAAAGTTGCATACTTGAAAACAATTGTAACAAAATATGCCATGAGAATATGATGTATTTTGGACATGGTAGGAGATCAATCTTCCAAGGATTACTACCTGCTTCTTTCAATTGTTGAGCACTCATCTTGTCAAAGAACAACATCCGCTCACAGTACTTGTTGTAAAATGCATCAAACCCAGACCAAGAACACCCATCTTCCACCTCAGTCTCCCTCCACTCGCTCGAGCTCGTCTCGTCCTCCTCCTCCACCTCCCCCTCCTCTCCTGGGCAAGATTCTTCAGGAATAAGGACCATGAAGCTGTTCTTCCTCAACTCCTTCAGCCTCCTCTTCACCTCATTTGTAATGAAGTCGTCATCGTCGTCATCGTCTTCCTCCTCTTCCTCAGCAGTCGCATCAGCAGTTGCCTTTGGAAGCAAGTCAGTACTCTCACCTCTCGGTTCTGCCAGGGGCAACTGAGTGTTCTCCTGATCTGGGTCTTCTAAGGACTTTGGTTTTCGAGATTTTCGAAACCGCTTTATCTTCAAGAACTCCATCAGATCCTCACCTTCAAATAGCCCAAATTCTCAGTTAGCTGATTCTGCAGTGAAATCTATATTTAAAAAAAAACCTCCTTTGCTTGAGAAAATACAAGATGCTCCAGATCCCTTTTGAATCTAGACAGAGTAGTTTAGTTTTCTCTGGGAAACTCCACAACTATCTCAGCCCCCAAATCCCACCTCAGCTGCTTTTTAATGAAGTGCAAGCTACCAGAACCTCCAAAAAGACCAATCCTTTTCTGATCCAAACATTATAATATAGACCTAATTTGAAATCAAGCTTGCTGGTGGAGTAAAAAAAAAAACTTCCTTTCTTTAGAGGAGCTAAAAGTTGGCAGATCCCCTAAGAATGGGCAAAAGGCTCTGAATCTTTATGTAGAAGAACCTGACCGTGAGGGAAAAGGAGCTGAAATGGGAGTTAAAACCTAAGAAAAATCCCCAAATGTGGCTCATTTTTTTCCTTCCAAACACAACTAGAATAGAAGCATCAAATCCCACAAAATCCCCAAATGCAACAACCCAGAATGCTTAGATCCATATAAATCCAACTAAAAAAAAAGAAGAAATAAACAAGAAAAGCTTACAGCTTGTGAAAGCCTAAGAAAATCCCAATGCAATTTGGGAATCGATAGGAATGTACAATGTTAGGGTTAGGGTTTGTGGAGATGGAGTTGAGAGTGAGGAAGTGGGAGCACTGAGAGGGGAGCAGTGTTGCATGTACTTCCAAATATTATTCTCTTTCTTTTTTGGAAGGAAAAAAAAAACATACGAAAAATGGTTTTTTTGCCAATAGGTACAAATTTTGGGGTTCAAACACAAAAAAACAACGTTGGAAAATGGGCGGGACGGTACTGTTCTGTATCAGGACATATTTATTGTCCACCTTTAAATTACGCTATTAGCCTCTCTTGACTAAAACAATTACTGTAAAGCCACGATTGACACTCGGCCACTTGATATATAATTATATACTTGACCATTTCTTCACCGTTGGTTTCGTAACATGGGCTTAACAATAGGAGAAATGGGCCACACTTCCCCAAAAGCCTAATCTTAGTATAGCGTTGCTAACAGTCTTGATCATTTTATTTTTTTTACTATTTTTCTAGCAGAAGTCAATACAAGTTAGAATGTGACTTAAACATATTGATGCTTAGGGACATTAGATATGACCAATTAATATAGCGAATTTTTTTATAAAATGATCCAAATAATCGATCCCAAAAGAAAAAGATTAAAGTGAATTCTGGGATAAAGTGACTTAAATATTTTGTTTCGTGTCGGAGTTGTCGTCGTTTGATCAATAGTAGACTACAACAAGAAAATGTTAGACTAACATAACAAACATATCACACATACTGATAGCATGCACAGAAGTTTATCATGTCAGGATTGTACATTTAGGCACAATAGAGGGTTTTAATTAGTTCATGAAAGGAAAAAAAAACGATGAAAAATATTTCCTTTGTTTTTCACCATAATAGAACACGCATACTAAAGAATGATAGGAGGGAGGGATGCAGCTCAAATTCCCTTGGGCTATCAAATGTTAGGCAATCTGAGTTTCTAAGCCCATTGACCTGTCTTCTGAAATATCGAGTCTGTCGTCACAATAATTAATTAGCCATTATATATTCTTCTGTAAGTCTTTTATGCAATTGCATTGCATTGCATTACATTACATGATTACAAGTACTAATCCCAAATGTAAAGAATAATGTAAAAATGATTCACCTTAGTTGCAAGCTCTCTCTATCACTGACCCTCGTCATAAGCGCAATCACTATTGTAATCTCGCGCAAATCTTAAATTCCATTGTCAACTCTCCCTCCCTCGTATAAGAACTCGTAACCACATGGTTATATATATATATAGAGAGAGAGGGCTGCAAACGAGCCAAGCTTTTGTAAGCTTGGGCTTGGCTTGACTATAATTAATCGAGCTCAAGCTCGAGCTTGATAAAAAATTTATTTTAAAGCTTGAGCTTGGCTCGAGCTTGTTTATATTAAGCTTGAGCTTGGCTTGGTTTGAGCTTGAGCTTGGCTTGATAAGCAAGCTTGATTCAAGCTTGATAAACAAGCTCGATAAGCTCAAAATCAAGCTCGTTAAGCTTGATTTCAAGCTCGCTCAACTTTATTTCAAGTTCATTAAGCTTGATTTCAAGCTTAACGAGCTCGATTTCAATTTAGTTATGTTTGAATTCAAGTACCTTAATATTAACAATTTATTTTTAAAATTTTAATTAAAAAAGTTCCTTAATATCAATTATTAAGGACATATATATATATATATATATATATATATATATATATATATATATATATATATATATATATATATATATATATATATATATATATAAGAATAAAAGAGCTTATAAACAAGCTCCTAAACGAGCTTCTAAACGAGCCAGCTCGCAAGCTCAAAGGAGCCGAGTACTTCTAAGCTTGAGCTTGGCTCGTTTATTAAACGAGCTCGAAAATGAAGCTTGAGCTCAGCTTGCTTAGTAAAAGAACGGAGCTCAAACGAGCTTTTATCAAGCCAAGCTTCGAGCAGCTCGCGAACGGCTAGGCTCATTTGCAGCCCTATATATATATATATATATATATATATATATATATATATATATATATATATATATATATATATATATATATATATATATATGAAAAAAAAAAAAATATATATATATATATATATATATAAAAGCAAATGATCTCATATATATATATATTATAGGAGGTCATTTGCTTTTGACCTCATATGAGGTCATTTGCTTTTATATATATATATATATATATATATATATATATATATATATATATATATATATATCAAATGACTTATAGTCTAGTGGTTAAGAGAGATGCATGCGGCCTAAGTGGTCGGAGTTTGAGACCTAGTGGAGGCGTGTTCGCCACAATTACCCATTATATATATATATATATATATATATATATATATATATATATATATATATATATATATATATATATATATATGAAAATTCTTCAATACATTCCATGAAAAAAATTGTATCGATACATTCCAAATTTGAACCATTGGATGTTCATCCAATGGTTCGGATTAAATAACTTTTCTTAGACTATTAATAGAGGTCAAAAGTTAAAATCAGCATTAAATGATGTTCCCTACTCAATTATTCAATCCGAACCATTGGATCAACATCCAATGATTCAGATTTTGGATGTATCGATACAAATTTTTCCATGATATATATATATATATATATATATATATATATATATATATATATATATATATATATATATATATATATATATATATATGCGAACAAGGTTTGCAGTATGGGAAGAATATGGTGGGTTACAAATATAAACGTTAAAGGCAAAGACAAAAGTGTAGCTATACAAAATAGCTCTAATAACGCAACACCCAGTGTGTCAATCAACTCAATAGGCACTGATCAATAGAACTTGAAATTTGTGATATTGAGAGATGTCATATGTGGTATATTTGTTCTCAGTGTGCTTAGCTGCATATACCACCTATGACATCTCTCAATATCAACAAGGGAGAGTCGGAGAGAGTCCACAGAACATTGGTGGCAAGATTACTGTAGTGAACAAAGGAATACCGTTGTTTGTAATTAATCATATGATTGATTAGGCATCTACTTATAAGTAAAATGTCATTATATATGAGGTAAGGAGCACGTCTTCTCCCATTATTTGATTGAGCCTGTTATTTGCTGCAATTCCTTGTGGTAATTTAATTAAGAATACGGAGCACCGATTTGATTTGTATAATCCATATATTGAAATTAGGAGAATATGCACTAAGATATATGATCTATGGCTAACTGTTGCTCCTATGGTAGCTCAAACTTACACCTATTTCATCATGTACAGGTTTCTCAGTCAAGAAAGTCCACTTGCAACGAGGCATGAACCTCCCAAATTAATCAAGTAACCCATATATATGATAGTTTAAATCTATATATATCCATCCATAGACTTTAACCTTCCTCCATAACCATGCATGTTAAAGTCTTAACCCAATTTCTCTTGCACAAAATTAAATGATGAATCCTTCATGACAATTAATGGACCATGCATGCACGTTTATTTTTCCAGATCAAAGCCACTCTGAATCATATGATGTGTGAGCCTACGAATTACGAGTAGTTGTAGCATATGCATATACAACAGAGAGATAGAGGTATTCATATTTCATAAGCTGGATATCTTTGGACAACTGCTATCAAGTAAAGAAGTCAAGTCAAGTCATGCCATCATCATTTTAAGACTCCGAAGAATCATTTACCTGCTATAGTATATATGGAGTCTGCAATGAGTATTAGGAATAACTGTAAAAAAAAATGGATGGCAAATCGAAAGATAGGGTAGATAATAACCTGGGATCACTTTCGGATAGTCATTTGGAAGATCCGACAGATCTTCGCGGATGACCTACGGATATCTGAATGGACCACAGAAAATCTTTTGTGATCTATTGAAGCAGAAATCCGAATTGTTACCATTTGGAATCCAACGGTCAAAACCTGTCCCATCACTGATCATAACAGCTTTATTTATAGCCATTGCACACTGCATGTGGAAGATTCGACGGACGTCCTCGGATGACCGACGGATCTTCCACTCGCTGATAGAATGTTGTTTGTTTGCACTTTCTCATTACTTTGGTTATAAATAGCCTTGAACCCTTTCATTAAAGGTTGATGCTTTGAGCCTAAAAATTTCATATCTACCAAAGCATATCCACAAACAACTCTACCAATCACTTGTCATCCACATATTGTGTTAGAGTGTTCTTGAGTTGTAAAAGTGAAATATTCGTCTTTGTTGTAAGACGATCAAAAAAACTATCTTGTAAAGAGGGTGAAGTTGGAGAGTCTTCAGATCAAAGCTCTCGTGAAGTTGAAAATTTTTCGGATCAAAGCTCTCATGTATTGAAGTCGGAGAGGCCTTCAAATAAAAGCTTTAATTTCATGTAATTAGAAGTTGGTTAGCCTTCGAATCGAAGCTCATGTTGTACTATTTGCGATAATAGTAGATTAAAGCCGGAGAGAGTTCGGGGACTGAAGTGTCCTAAGGAAGGATATCAGGATTACATCGGTGTCGAATTATTATTGTTTATTCTCTTGCACTCTTAATCTTTAAATTGTCCATCGTGCTTGATTAGTGAACTTGACCATATTCATCCCCTCTAGGGTGCTTTCATATTTTATACATTAGCATCGTCTCACTTTCATACTTTGACTCACTTTGTATCATTACTGCCAAAATGTAGATATTTTATGTTATAATGTTCAATTAGTTAACCGATAGTTCTACCAACTTAGACATAAATTATGGTACACATCTATTTGATAATAAAAAAATAAACGAATTTTAGCTTTTGAAAATATATTTGAAAGTTCACTCAAACGCAATTTCTACGAGCGCCCTTTTTCCAACTTTAGGATGGTGATAGCCATCCATACTAACTACAAATACTCAATTATAAAACGGTCGGTTGTCTACCAGGTTTCCTAAAGCGATGCTTGTCAACCAATTTTTAAAGAAAAAGTTTGCTAACTTATTTGAGGTGTTTTTAAATCATTTCATAGTAAAAAAAATATATTGTTGTATAACACCATTTTTTCTCTTTTCTGATACGTCACTTTAATTTTTGATAGTTATTGAAAACATAACTATTTCTTTTGCTTATATATCCTTTTGAAAGTAACATGTATATTTGTTGGTTATATTCTTACAACTTGCATAAAGAAAAAAAAGAGAGCTAAGAAACTAGAAATAAAAATATTTAAGTAAAGCGATTCGATACACGTTATAAAATGATGTCAATATGAGCATCAGGTTATCTCCTATTTGATGGGAGACTAAAAATCATTCCGTATTGAATAATATAAGCATCATGTTAGCTTCCATATAATCAACAACACCGACAATATCTCACTAGGCCAACACATTACATTCTTGGCCCATAAAATAATCGTGCTATTGAACAAACAATTAAAGGATGGCATTTGAGTGCATGCTTTATCATTTTACAATAATTAAAATAAAATTGCGTCATGACTAGCTAGAGATTTTGCTAACTTACCGCTTGTAAAAATTAATACCAAAAAACCAACATGAGATGCACACCAATCTTGAAGATGAAACTAATGTTACGAAATATCTACTTGCGAGTCGGATATGAACACAACGGAGGACTAACCAAACGACTTAATCTATTACACTTGAGTTATAGCATAGGCGAATTTAAAACTATAAAGACCTGATCAAACTAACTAAGGTATGTCGAGTTACATTTATTTCATTGGTTCAAACTTTATTTTCGAAATATTTGTTGCACTAGTATTTCGAAAACATTTTATTTATATTTGAAAAAAAATTCCACCTAAAATTAAATCCATTTGGCACCAAATAAAATTCTAACTATAATACGGTTCACCTGAACCAACCAGCACAGTCCGACCCGTTCCATGATGGTGGCTCGGTCTCTATTATTGACTTTAAAGCGAAAGCGACACTCTTTATTGATAAATCAATCAAGGACGTCGGAATCAATGCTCCCATTAAATCTCAACCGTCCGTTCTGCCCACCCATAAAAGAAAGGTCACCCCTACCCTATTCCCACCTGCGGTGACCGAACTCAACAAACCAGGTGAAGATCTCACGGCCATTATTGATACTCTCCTGAAATCAACGGCCCAACTTCTCCAACCATCGCCGGTCTCCGGCTGCCACGTGATAGTCGCTTCGGTCACCACCCATTTCATATCGACACGTGTCGGTAATTGGATGGGAATAATCTATATATAAGAAACCTAAGAATGAGGAATTTAGAAACAACGTCCCCGAAAAAATAAAATAAGAATAAAGAGAAGAAAAATAAAAGGAGAAAATTTTGGTGTTCTTCGTTTTTTTCCCCCCTTTGTTTGTTGAATAATAATGGCGATTTCGAAGCTGGCGATGCTTTGGATCGTCTTCTCCCTCATGGTCGTCGGACTCAGAGCGGAGCCGGAGGAGGTCACCGTGGAGCCCGTGGCTTCGGATTCGGGTCTCAAGTTCGAAATCGAACGGTTGAGATCCAAGATCTCTTCTTTAGGTCAGTATTCTCATCCCAATCACCAAGCTACGGTTCCTTTCCGATTCTTTTATTTCCATGCACTTTTGGGGTTTGATGTTCAATTATTAAATTACTAGTCAAATCGTTCTTAAATGATCTGGTAATTTTCGTCTACATAAATTTCTTAATTTTTTCCCCTCAAGTCTAATCATTCTTTGCTGACTTATATAAATCACCATTTAATGCGAAATGCTTTTGAATTTTATTAGAAAGGTTTGATTTTTGTTTGGGGTTATTTTGTATAAGGGTACAAGTTTTGATATAATTAGACTTTGGGTATTAGGTTTGTCCGTTTTAGACTTTGGGTACTGTAACTTTTTAGTGACGAACATTCGTCGTTAAAAGTCTTATTTCGTCACTGAAAGTCCACTTTTGTCACTAAATGTGTCATAAAAAAATTCGACTACCCAAACTCTAAAACAGACAAATTTAGTACCCAAAATCTAATTATATCAAAAACTTGGTACCCTTATACAAAATAACCCTTTTGTTTGTTGTACCAGCTTGGAATTTGGTCCTTGTAATATGCAGATGCCTCCAGAAATTTTTTTTCCTTTCATAATTTTGTTTTTAAGGTGAATTATTACATAAATTTACTTTAGTTTTCTTGTTGTTATTCAAGAATCCAGTATATCGGATAAATCCCAGGAATTGAAGAGCAAAGATGACAGCATTTCGCAGTTGGAAAATACTATACAGGAGAAGTCTGCAAGCATTGCGTCACTACAGAGCGAAGTAGAATCACTTCAGGTGAATTGTCTGTCACAAAAGATCAAAATTTCTGCTTTTTTTTTTCTTTTTTTTCTTTTCATCACATGTCATTGTCATATATACATATATATATATATATATATTACAGAAAAAGGGGGCGCTAGATGATGAGAAATTGGCAGGAAAAGCTCATGCTCGAGCCGGTGAACTAGAGAAGCAGGTTAGAGAAAGCATTGGCCTTTTGGTTTCAAAATGAGAGCTGACATGGTTTTGGTATTGATTTGTTTGGCAGGTTGAGAAGCTAAAAGTTGAAATTGAGACTCGGACTAAGAAGAGTGATGCTATGGAGGAACGTGCTATCACGACAGAGAAAAAAGTAGGCGAGCTTAATATTGCACTGGAAAATGTGAGTATTTGTTAATTTTAAAGGCTATTGGTTATTGTATATGGCCGGCCTGACTCGTGAGTTGCATAACGACATTATCACCACTTAAAGTATCATAAAAGTTAGTTAGGGATAACACTTAACCTGTAAAGTTACTCTAGGAGGAGCTATAACATAGCCGAGTACAAGGCAGTTAAACGTCGGTTTATTCTGTTACGTTTGTTTTCTTGCAATTCATTGCATTAACTGGGATGTTAAACTTGTGCACGACTTATACACATGATAAATTGAGTTACTGTGAGGAGGAATAACCGTTACATATTGAATTCCAGAGAGATGGTGCCATATACGCTCTTCTTTTCCACTGACATCAAAAATTTCTTCCCCATAATGCTGTTTTCTATCTTGTCTATAGAATAATCCTGTGTGGTGGTGCAAAAGATTGCTCCTATGTTTAATTTAGTTGTTACATATTTGCCTTTTTGTAGCCATTATGTCTGAGCATATAGCATTTGACTTTAACTTACTAAAACCTGCTCTTACTCTGTTGACCTCCATATTGTTCCCTCTGAAATTCGTACAGTTCTTTGGAAGTTTTATTTGGATGACAGTATTCTGAATCTGGTAAAGAGCGTATAAGCATTTATTTAATTACAGGTTTTTTACTTTATACTATAAAGTCCATGAGATGTCCGATTTTAGTAATTAGGCATACGAGTTGGGAATTGGATGTTTTGAAACCTATGTTGTTGACCAAATGATTGCCTTTCTTGTTAGATGGTCTTCCATGAGCTGTTTAATGAGAGCAACCTATAGAAGTTGAATATAAAAAGAAATAAGCTACTTCTAGATGTCATATTGCTCCTCCTACAAGTAGCATTTCTAAAATTAAAGATATTTTAAAGAAAATGAATATTGGAAATATGTAGGATCTGATAATATTCCTGTTGAGTTTTGGAAATGTTTATGCGAGAGAATTGATGCCATTTAAGATATTGGAAGTTGTGGGGACAGTCATTTATCTTGGTGGTAATAGACCTGTTCTGAAGCTTTATAGCCGTTCTCTCTCCTTGCTTTATAGCAGCTGTTTAGGTTCCATTTTGGAAAATCCTATATCTGTTAAGAAAGGGTGAAAAAAAATTTCAATTCCTGAGCGATGTTGCTAGTACTACTTCCAAAATAATATGCAGATCTTCTAAATCCATACCAGCAGATAAGTTGAAATTCTATAACTCATGCAACAAGCTGCATATACTGGTCACTTATAATCATCAATGTCTAGCTGATCTTATTTGTTGTATTGTGAGTGGAACTTTACTTTCTGTTCTATGGTCAAAAACTGTTCTAACTTGAATTTTCAAGGGCCATTGATTTTCTGGATCTTACCTTTTTCTCTGAGAACACTGGATTTGTATGTTGATGCCTAAAATTTGCGACATCTACTTTTATTTTTTGAGGTGTAGTTCCTAAGTAATGTTTTCTAACACACAACTGAAGCTGATGGTGTCGCTTTTGTCTTTTTCAGCTTGAAAAGGTAAACGAGGATCAAAAGCGCAAACTCCAGAAGACAGAACGTGCTCTTCAAGTGGCAGAGGTTTGTTGATACTTGGTACATGGCCACTATACTTGATGGAAGTTGTGCTTATTTTTATGTAAATTTTGTCATGTACCTATCAGGAGGAATTATTGAGGGTGCACCTAGAGGCAACCTCAAAATCAAAAGTTATAAGTGAGGTAAGTATCTGAATCACTCTCACTTTAGTTTGGTGACATTCTGTACTAACTGTTATTTATAGCTTCACTATACATCTTATATTGACCATTTACTCATGTCTCATGGTCATTGGACTCCCACTAATTGTACATATTGTCATCGTCTTCTGGCAAACTACTGATGTAAGGATAAAAGATTTAAGGTATGAGTACAGGGACATATGGAGCAATATTCTCACCTGAGATATCTAGTCAGTGGAACGGATAACAACTTGACGACCACGACATATCAAATCGTCATAAAGTGTGATCTCACCATCTCATGTGCCACCACCATCTGAAGTGCCATATTATGTCATGGTCTCCTTGTTATTTTGTTTTTTTTGTTTTTGTACAAAGTTTTTTATTTGCATGAAATATTATATGATAAAATCTCCCCTGTAAGCTTTTGGATAATTTCTGTCATATTCTTGTGAAGCTTTGAAAGCCAGACACAATGGTGCACACCGGTTCAAGAAGATATGAGATACGTTTAAGTTCTATATCATAGTGAACTAGGATTTTTCTTATGGTCTTTGTTGGATAACTGACCTTAGATTTAGCGTACATTCAACCAGTTTGAAGTGGAGGAAAATTCTTGGTTTGGTAGAGACTAAAATGGTAAGTTTGTGAACAAAATGATATAGAATTAACAAAATTCCAGTTATGAAGAGTGAACAAAATGGTAAATTAGTCAAGATATGTGTCATAGTGATGGTTGGAAATGTTGAATTAAGGAAAGTTGCCGCTGTGTGTCTCTGCTCATTAAGTAATTTTTGTTTTACTCTATGGATGCTAAACCTGACTTGGCAGAACAAAATCAACCTTATTTTTCAGTAGACTGCCATGTGATCCAAATCTCAGAACTTCACTACTTAAACCTATCATGAGAGTTCCTCAACAGTACATTGCTGCATTTTTCTTCTTCTATAAGGATTGTACTTGATCAACATTGGCTTTATGTGAGGCGCAGCAGTCCAATATGGAAGTTACAAAGACTGTACTAACTATAACTTTCCATCATATCTATAATCTTCTTAATGCATGTTAGGATGAGCTAGATATGTTTGATTTGGCATGTTTATGGTATCTATAATTTTGCACACTTTAAGCTGCAAGATCAGCTTCCAACTTATCCCATGAAAAATCTTGTAATTGCATGCCATTTTCTGTTACTGTTTGTGTGCTCTGAAAATCTAAAGTTATTGCCACTGCCCTTCCCCCATGCTCTCGCTCCCTTTCCAACCTCTCCAAACACGAGAAAAAAAGTAGAGAACTATCACCCATCCATTCGACCAATACACAAACAAGCAGCGATGTAAACATCTGATTAAGTGGCTACTAGTTGGCCAATCAAGCTGATTAAATGGATAACCAGTTTAGGAGAATTTTGATGTGGTATTAATTAACCATGCAAGGTTAGTAGCTAAACTGCCTTGTACCCAGCGTGTAGCAAAATCTCTTGACAGAACAATATAACTGAATAACACGGGATTTATCAGATACACTTGTACTTTAGTGTTGCATGTTACCCTAGAGCTCTCATGCTTTTGGATTTATTTGCATGTATGCCCTTGTCTTTGTTCACTGTGGTTGGAAACCAAGTTTTTGCGATATTACTAAATGCGTAAGGTACAAATATATCAACTTCTAAGGTAAAAAAAACACTTTTATAGACTATATTATAGTTACATAGATCTTAATTTTATAACAGAATTGAGTACTTCAAGTTCAAACAAAATGTGGCCATATATTTTTAGTCTTTGGATAACCAAGTCTACTACTAAATGTGCTCATTATCAAATTATTTATTTCAATACGTCAAAATAGGTTAGTTCAGTAGAAGCTCTAGAAATAAGTCAATGTTCCATTTTTTTATGGCAGATACATGGAGCATGGCTACCCCCATGGCTTGCAACCCACATAGCCCGCTATCAGGTGAACTTACTTTGCATTAGGCAAATTTATGCTGCTTGGGTTGCCTTTTCTCTTAAAATGTTTTACTTCATGTAGGACCTTGCTGCGACACACTGGAATGAGCATGGGAAACCTGTCTTGGATGTTTTTCTGCAAAAGGTGCCAATCAATGTCTCGTGTGATATGTTGCACGGACACAAACATGACACAACATGCTACATACACGGAATGAAGGGCATGGCAGCAATTTTGGCCTACATGATATGCATCCGACATGGACATGGCACCAACTTTAGGATATAGCTGTGCTTCCTAGCTAATGTGAACCTACAGTGGCATGATTGAATAATTTTTGCAGGGTGTCAGATGGTCTTTTACATCTTAATAATATCTAGTGTCATACTCATGTACAACCAGTATCACAATATCTTTTTTAGTTTCCACTAGATGATCATGTTACTGATCTCAAAATTATTACAGGCATCAGAAAAATCAGCACAAGCACAGAAATGGGCAGAGCCGCATCTGGAAACAGCCAAAACTGTAAGTTGATGTTTGCATCCCTATAAATTTAATTTATGATTAAGCAGCTGCTACAATTCTTCAGATTGTGTGATACTCAACAATTCCTTTCATTTTATTAAAGTCGTTTTGGGAACTAACCATGATCCTTAAATTCTGTTCTTATGAGTTTTTGTAAAACTTGTACGGGGTATCAATTGCATCTGAATTCTTCATTCCTTGTGGATATTCAAAAGTGGGTTCACAACTTCACATACGTGCTTGCAAACACGTAAGCACACAACTCTCATCCCGTTGAAGGATCCAGACCATCAAGCGTGATATTGCACGCTGGGATTACTCTGATCCATCCTTTTCTCTTATACTAAAGTTTATGCTGCAACTAAGGTTTATTGTTTGGTCAGCGCATGGGCATATGCATGCATCAACTCATCATGCATCAACTCATCATTAAAAATGAACACTCGTCTCAATTCATGTAATTGCAGTTTGTAAGTATTCTAATATGTTGGTTATGCTACATGTTGAAAGAAGTCTAGAATCTAGATCATGTACGACGTGGATTCTATGCAGTCCACAGACTCTATGCGATAGATCTTATCAACTCGCTCCCCATTGCCCCTGCCCCTAGTGACCACTAGGCGCAAAGTTGAGAATCTGATTATTGCTAATGTTTGGATGTATATAGTGATACAACCAAAGGTCTGGATTTGTAATACAGATAGCCCAGCAAATGTGTACATGTGTCAATGCTAGTGTGTATACGAACCAGGAGTATCATGAACCTGTTACCATAGAATAAAAACCTGCATTGCCTTATGGTTCATTTAATGTACAAGACTGTTGTTTCAGAAATTTTACATCTTGAAGGGTTTTTATACTAAATGTCTCTTTACAATCTTTGACTTTGTTTTGTGAAGAAATGGATCCCGGTTGTCAAGGAGAAATGGGTGACCTTTACCACTTTCGTTGAACCACATGTTCACACAGTATCTACTAGAAGCGTCGAGGTTTACGAGGTTTGCAGAAGTACCATTACACCACACATTGTCAAAGTACAAGAACTATCAGGTCCTTATGTCCAGGTATCTTCTGCTTCTTCAGTTATGCATTGCTTGAGCTTCATTAGCGAGTGGTTTTTCTCTTTGATACTTTAGATCAGCGTCTCTCTTTTCCACTCTAATTGCATACAACAAAATCTTCTGTAGGAGGCTAGGAAGGTCTCTAAGCCCTATATTGACCGAATTGCTACTATTACCAAGCCTCATGTTGAGAGAGCTCATGTAGTTTTGAAGCCCTATACAAATCGTGCTGTTTATGCTTATGGAAAGTTTCTTGAATCAGCAACAACATACCATCAACAGGTATTTCATGTCCATATTCCTGTTATCCTTTTTATCTTCACTTCTGCTCTTTAAGACAGCATATCTTCACACTGCTTCATGAAGCGGTACTTGTCGGTTGTGAACCTATTATCTGTCACAACCCATCTTTTGATTATTGCAAGGGGACTAATTTGCCTTTTTGTAATTATTACAGCCTTTTGGTACAATACTACCGAGTATTATGACAGTTTTGGCTTACCAAGATTAATGTGTATGCTAATTAATTATTTATTGTGCTGATTGGAATGGCCCTGGAATGGTTGTTCCCATGGCCTATGCTACTAATAGAATCCCGTTTGTTGAATAGACAATTAGTTTTAGTGTGTGTAATAGTAATGGAGGATGTACAATATAGTGTAGGTGCAAATAAAAATGTGCTGTTTAGGAAGTCATTTGGATTTGTGGTATAGAATGTCATAGTGCTCGAACTACATTTAGTGTACAAACATGTCAAATTTCTCAAAGAAAATCTCCCAACAAACTGTTCAATATGAGATGATGGCGAAGTATTCACTGTAGGGAGAGAGTTGCTTATAAGATCCAAAAGGTTATTTACATACATGATTAAACAGCTCAGCCATTTGGTGTATGACCAAACCTTGGTAATGATCACTACCTTGGTTGCGAGCTCTATGAGGAAAATCTGTAAATTTTGGTGGCCAGTTACTGATTCAGAACAATTTTGCAAGACTACATGAATTCTTGAAAACCTTGTAAAACCTTTCTCCCACGTTTGCGGTATATGAATTCTTTTAGGGCTGAGAAGGAAAAATGTAGATTATTGTTACAAACTTACATATGAATCTGATGACCTGTGATTACAAACTGTCCATGGGTTCCACATGAATTATCTCAAGTCTTGCAAGGTCTAGCTGTACAAAAGATGCCATATACATTTATTTGTTCTCAGCATTGCTAGATTTATTTTATTTTCCTCTTTTTATGATGGAAGGTTACTCCTTCATAGAGCCAACTATATTCAAATGAATCAAATCCATTAGTAGCAGGTTGCACAGCTTTGAAGATTTATTTTGTTCTGTAGGTTCAAGGTGCAGTTCAGGAGAAACTTATAAAACATGAACTCACAAAATCTCTTGCTACCAAAGAGCTAGTATGGTTTCTGGTATGTCATATTCCAGGTTTCTGTGAATAAAGATAGATCTTTAGATTGGTTCTCCCTGTCTAGCACTATCTATCCTGACCTATGACTTGTATCATTGCAGGCCTCAGCTTCATTGGCATTACCCATATATTTTCTGTACAAAATCTTTTTGGCCCCTTTCTGGTTAGTTGGAATAATGTTATTTACACTCGTTACTGTTTACGTTATGAATTATCAATATTATTATCGCTTTTTACGAGCCTTTATAAACTTTGTAGTAAAAAGGCAACGAATCCTACGACGGATGCTCATGCAAATCATACACATCGTAAACATAAGCGCAGGCATGCTGACAAGTAGTGTCACTTAGCATTTGGGTGCTGGTTCCCAATGTATTCAAGGTACGATTTCTGGTTCAAGGTGTCTCCAAGTGCCTAAGTCAACAAAGTTTTTATCTGATACTTTTCTTTTTGGATCTTACGATCCGATACAAGTTATCTTACATCACTTCTGGGTGTGAACCTCTTGCTATGGGGGGTGGATTAATCTTGTATTGACAATGCTTGTTCTTCAACATTAGTGTTCTAAGAACGCTGCAGTTGTCAAAGTTCTTGCTGTTTGGATTAAAACAGCCATCAGTTTAGATATTTGTCGACTCTGATTTCATAGGGGTGAGCATTATTCGGTTTTGGACCGAAAACCGAACCGAACCGAACCGAATAAGAGGTTCGGTTCGGTTTTAAAAAAATTCGGTTCGGTTTCGGTTTTGAAAATACTAAATTTTCTTATTCGGTTTCGGTTTCGGTTTTGGGTTTCGGTTTCGGTCCAAAACCGAAAACCGAATAAGAAAATTTAATTAATTAATATATATATATATATATATATATATATATATATATATATATATATATGTGGGTGTGTGTGTGTGTGTGTGTGTGTGTGTGTACTATATATATAAGTATTAATATATATATATATAGGTATATACTAAATATATATAGGTATATACTAAATATGTCTATGTATATTTAGTTACTATATATATTAACAAAAAAAGCTCAAAAAAATCAAAAATATATGAATAAACCGAAAACCGAACCGATTTAATTCGGTTCGGTTTGATTCGGTTTTGGGCCAATTCGGTTCGGTTTCGGTTTTGCTTATTCGGTTTCGGTCCAATTCGGTTTTGGGTTATTCGGTTCGGTTTAAACCGAATAAACCGAATGCTCACCCCTATGATTTCATGAATATAAGTGAGTGAAAGCTTAGATATTTGTTGAGCTGCTCTATAAAGGCTTGTTCTTGTTACTGTATGTAGGAATCTTGTAATCTACCCATATATGAACTTGGACCTTATAGTACCATGCCTCCAAAAAGCGCCTATTAACATTCTCTAGATGCAATTACATGCGTACCTGCGGAAATTTGAATTCGTGCTTTATTGCTCTTGTAGTGCTTGTGTCTCGTAGCTGGGGTACAAACTACTCGATTCTAAATTTACGTTTTTATGCCCTCCATATATATTCTTCTTTGGTATGTGTTGCCATTCTTCATTTGTGTCCCTTATCTTCCATCTTTGGTTATCCCCTCTATGCCCAAGTAAACTCAACATGTTAGCAAAATACTGTTTGCCCTGTTAGATTCTTGGATTTCTATATTTATTTATCAACCACATATTCCTGATGGTTGTCCACATGTTCTAATTAACTTGGGAGTATCAAACTTCAATACGAGCTGAAATACGCAGACGGCTAGAAGGTTCATATATGAGAATTCTTTGCATGTCATTTCTTTGCCTAAGCTTTACATTAATATTTGTACTAATTTGAAGTGTTCCAAACTTTAAGATGAGCTGAAAGATACAGACAGAAGGGTCATATATGAGAATTCTTTGCATATCATCTCTTAATCTAAGCTGCTATATTTGTCTTGGGGTCATCTTTGTTTGAATTTGTGATAAAAGTTTTGATTCTATGCAGACGTGGTTTGGGAAGCAGCAATAAACATAATAAGCCTTTGGAACCTTGGAGAAATGCATTGAAGAACAAAGGATTTAAAGAAATCTATGCGGTGGAGATGCTGAAATATGCAGACATTGATGCAACATGATTTCCTTCTCATGATGTTAGTATAGTTGGCCACGAGTGCAGATGCCGGTGCTTGTTTATGTTTTGTGAGGGTGATTGTTTCTTTTTTGTGTGTCTAGATTATACAGGTGAGTCAGGTGCTAGGTCCACAGGAAAAAGTTATCTTACAACTGGATAGTGTACTTTTATTGGGTTGAACCATGAAATTATGTGTATCTGTGCTGTATTATTGAAGTTTGATGCCGAGTTGCAGTGTGACACTGTTTGTTTGAACTGCGATAATGGTAGTTATGCCCGAGTTATTTGAGGTTCTTAGAGTTTGAAGCATATTTTGTTTCTGCGGAGAGATGATATGAGACTGTTCAGTTTGAAGAGCAAGAGGAAGTGAAAGACGACAACATGAGATTTCTTGTCCCTACTTTTGGGCGTTGGATATGAAAGAAAAGATATGTTCTCTAGAATAATTGTTATTGAATTTCCGAACCTGAAAGTTTGAATTCTTTTACTATCCGTTCTCTTTTCGCTTGCTGTCTGAAAGCATTACTCTGTTGTCGCCTACTTTTACCAGGTTTACCAGCAAGCCTGAACTTGCATCCTAGTCGATCCTGCCTAGGCTCTTGCTGAATTTTTTGCAGGCCAACGGTAAGCTAAGCTGTCTGGCTATGGTTGTCGTTTTCGATATCCAATCCTGGCAACAAGCTAAGGAACTTCATCAGGTTCTGCCAAATTATAGCTGTGGACTTTTAGTTTTTGTTCCTTCACTGTTGCTGCATTAATAAGAGAGTGATATTTGTCTTTGTACAAGGCTAGGCTCGAGTCCAACCAAGAAGGAATAAGCCCTAGCCATTATCATCACCAAATACACATGCAGGCCTCGTTTGGTTTGTGGAAAGGAAAGGAAATTGATTTTTTGATATTTTCTTTTCTTTGGAAAATTGTTATTCCAATCTTTTTTTTTTTTCCGGTGTCCCCCCCCCCCCCCCCCCCCCCCAAAATTTCCTTCCTATTGGAAATCAATCTCGTTTCCTCCTCATTTCCTTTGGCATCCAAACAAAGGAAAGAAATCACTTTCCTTTCCCAAGGTTCCAATTCTGCGAACCAAACGTGGGTAATGACACTAACATGTCAAATAGCATACGACTAACTTGCGCAACCATACGTGTCTATTATCATCATCCGAAAAGTTAGTTGTGCAAAGTTATAACCATAATCAGCATCCAAAAGTATGTTGTCCAGAGAGACCTTATACCATGAGCTCTATACATCAGTATTCAAAATGCCTTGCTTCTTGATCAACAGTAGAGAACATCTTAATATGGGATAAAAGACGCAGCCTTTTCATTAACCTCCAGTCTTGTGTTGACGACCCAATAATTTCTACTTCCAAACTGATCATTTTGATTCATATAGAAAGATCTCACCCATGGGATTTCTGGGAACACAGTGGCCTGTCACTGTGCCAGCATCCTCAATACCTAGCAACTTGTTCTTTTCTTTGGTTAATTCATTGGCCGTGAGATGATTCCCTAAAAAACACTCACCCATCAACAACAACAAAAAAATCTAGGGGTGAGTATTCGGTTTATTCGGTTCCAACCGAACCGAATAACCGAAAACCGAATTGGACCGAAACCGAATAAGCAAAACCGAAACCGAACCGAATTGGTCAATAACCAAAAACCGAATTAAATCAGTTCGGTTTTCGGTTTATTCGATTTTTGGGTTTATTTGTGTTTTTTTTGTTAATATATATAATAACTAAATATACCTAGATATATTTATTATATACCTATAGTGTATATATATATATATACCTATAGTATATACATATATATATATATATATATATATATATATATATATATATATATATATAAACTAAATTTTCTTATTCGGTTTTGGACCGAAACCGAAACCCAAAACCGAATAAGAAAATTTAGTATTTTTAAAACCGAAACCAAACCGATTTTTTTAAAAACCGAACCGAATTTCTTATTCGGTTCGGTTCGATTCGGTTTTCAGTCCAAAACCGAATAATGCTCACCCCTACTTTAATCTCAACCTCGGTCCACGAGAGGATTTGTCAGAGTATAACACAACCAATGAGAAATTGCAAAGTCAGAAATAAATGTAAGCGTCAGTAACATATTTAAAGGGAAGAACAGTCGTCGACACCCGTCATCATCACCAAATGCACATGCACACACCAAGTGTAATGACACCAAAATGTCAAATAACATAAGACTAAGTTGTGGCAATCATACGAAACTACAATCGGCATCCAAAAGTTTGTTTTTCCAAATTATAATTATCATTAGCATAAAAAAAATTTGCTATCAAAAAATATATACACAAAAGATCATGATTATATACACAGAACAGACCTACTAGGAGCATACATCAGCAACCAAAATGCCTTGTTCCTGGATCAAGAATAGAGAACATCTTATCGTTATATAAAAAAAAAAGCAGCAGCTTTAATCAACAATCAGCCTTGTGTTGATGATCCAGTAATTCCTAGAGCCAAACCTATCATTTCGATGCATATAAAACGATCTTAAGTAGCAATGCATCCATGGCGGATTTCTGGAACCTGTCATTGTGCCATCGTCCTCAATACCTAGCAACTTGTTCATTTTTTTGGTTAATTCATTGGTCGTGAGATTATGCCCAAAAAATTTCTCCTATCAACACAAAGGGCAATACAAGGTTTGGTAAGAGAAAATATGATAATGTGATATCAATACAAACAAATGTGCATGCATGCCCAAAGGTGCAAGTTATGTGAGCATAGAAATGTATTTTGCATATTTCAAATGACTTACATTAACTTGTATGAGAAATATGAGCATGAAACTAGTTCTAACCCTTTTATTTGTTATGGTTAATTCCTTCATCCAACATGCAATGCAACATTAACCAAGTATCTTACCCCATTTTTACCAAAAATATATGCATGAACTCTTGTAGTGTGATCTTCAAGAGTCAATCTAATCCGATATGTTCCTTTGGGTGAACGAAGGTCTTCGCTCCTCCAAGGGAATGATGTGACTACTCGCACAACAGTTTTGAATTCATGAGTAACCTGCAATATAACAAACCAAATTATAATTAATGCTAATTTCTTGTATGCATGTGTATGAAATGTTCTTTGAAACTAAATAAATCGGTGAAGGCAGACACAAACATTACTCCATAGTGATGGGCGTAAGATAACATTATCCATAGTGGTGGGGGTAAGATAACAGAATCACCTGCATAATTTGTTGAGTACCATCTTTACGTGTAAAGCTGCACATATGCGATCATACATGATCAATATGCAGACCCACTAATATGTCAAGCTTATGCCGATGCTTAGTCCTCAATATAGTCCACAAAGCAAATCAGGCCATATGCCACTAGTCCAAATACAAACAAGCCGCTTAAAAGATATATTGGGACCATGTAGGATGAAAAACATAGTGCATCAAAACACAAGGATAACCATTGCAAAGTCTTCAAAGAAGCATAGTACATCAAAACACGAGGATAACCTGTGCAAAGTCTTCAAAGAAGATAGAACCGAACACATATGTTTACTCTACCACATTCAGTTGCTTTGTTCAGAAACAGAAAACCTACTCGCAATGCATGTTAGTGTTGCAAGATAATCCTACAGAAACTGAAAGCAAGACTAATCTAATAAAAGAAGGAAACTTATGACAGCTGATATGAGATCCACACCATATAATAAGCTAACCTATGGCTGAGAGATTGGAACCTACAATTAGGTGAACTAAAAGGCCAGATTTATACTCTCTGCAGATGTTCCAAATGGAAAAACCATGCATCCCAAACACTCTCCCCGGCTAGGTTGCATAGACATGAATACGGATTCGAAATACGCATTTCTATAAAATTGAGGATATGAATACTGTAATGTCCCGCGCATTTAGCGTTTAATTATTCTGATTTCAGTTCTATTAACGATCTTAATTATTATTAAGGCACTTGGTTTAGTATTAATTATAAAATAATTTATATACATCTATATATAATATGATTGTAATATTGAGGAAACGCTATAGTATGGCAGTACACTTATTTGATATATGTAAACCAGAATTGGAAGCGAATACCTGGGATATAAAGGCAGATCACATCTACAATAATTGAAGAGAGAATCATGATTTAACTTTTGAGGCACGAAAACTTAAAAAAGAAAACAAAAACAAAAACAAAAACAAAAACGGTGTCTAGTCCTTGCTACTGTGTATGTACGATGGTGTTTGGCTCAACCCGGATGTGGGGACAAGAAGTTGTCTCATCATTATTTTCCACTTCTTGTCCCTGCAGGTCGAGTGCAAAATGTGGCCAATCCACTTCCCTTTTTTTGTGCATGTGAACAGAAATAGTCGGCTGCCTTTTTTTGAAATAAATTAGTTGTTTAATATATTATTAAGTGAATTAACTGCTAAGTTATTTATTAAGTGGCCGGCTGCTAGTTTAGTTAATTATAATGTATTAACAAATTAATTAAATATTATTTATTGCCTCTTTTTGCATTATAAGTAATTAAAATAATAGCAGGCGGCATTAATAAATTATTTATTTAATACAATAAAGTCGGCCTTAATAATGTAGTCAGTAATTATAATTACAGGCCAATCCACTAAATATTGTATTAAATAATATTACCAACTATTTTATTATTTCATTGAGGCCAATCCACTTAATAAATTAGTTATTTAATCATAATTATTTAATTATTTAGACAAATTAATCCATAAAATACTTAGTTATATTAATTGCCATTACTTAATTTTTAAAAAAGTAAAATAATTAGTATTACTAAATAATTAACAATTTAGTTAGGTAATTAATTACTTTATGTTATTATTATAATTAATTTTTGCACTTTTCTACCTTCATATTTAACATCCAAATATGGCAGTGAATTTGGTGACTTCCAAACTACAAAATAACGTATATTCAAATATTAAAAGCCACTTTCAGGAGACAAGAACTAGCATAAAACTCAAAAACTGGAATATGGATATTTTCATCGTTAACAGGCTATGAATATGATGCATGTCGTATATATGTGCTTTTCCAATGATCAAGTGATCTAGTAGGTTATACTTCGAGGAAATAAAATTTAAGGGAACAACTATACATGTCACAATTTCAAGATCCGAAGTGCTTCGTTTTCGGACAGTGACAGATACGATCATATTTGGTAGGCCAGTTTCTTCATGTCCAAACTAGGTGCACTTCAAAAATTGTTGTATACCAAACTTGTATTTGAAGGATCAATGTGGCTTTGTGCAAGACTAAGACTAATCTTTGGAGTTATGCTTTTGCATGTTATGTAGAGCTTAGATGTTTACTTCAGTGTATTCCTTATCATAGCCTTCTCATCCAATCTGCAATTGTTGACTTATTTGTTCCATTTGTTGCTTTTGTATAACAAGCTAACAAACTGCTTACTTGTGTAGTTGCCTGAAAGAAGGCCTTGTTGCTACAAAGTTTCTTCTCTCTACTTGTATGCTAATTATTAGTGTTGTTCATGATGGTTTTCTTATTTAATTTGGGAATTCCATTCCTTTTCACTCGTTGGCTTAATATATCATAGAGATGAATGCAATTCCTTATACAAAATTGTATCATCTTAACTCTTAGTCTAAGACTCTTCATAATCTTGTGGATTTTGGAGGTTGCTCCATGGCTACATGAGCTTAAACTAAAATTCCAAAAGGTAGAACTACCTCATTGCCAATTGGTATTCTTGGTCTTGTGGCATGCCCTCTCATACTGATAGCTATCTTAACTAGGATTTTGACACCAATATAGAGGGCCGCTCTCAGGTTGACAGTCGGTCGGTCATAAAAACGGACAAACCCTTTATGTTAATGCTCCTTAGTCCCCCCACCCCCCTTCTCCTTTCCCAATGGAGCTTTCTTATTCTCCACAACCCAACCCCATTTACATGGGAGAAGGCTTGGCTGAGGATGATGGTTTTAGCATTTTCATTATTTAGGATCAATCATCATTTCTCACAATAGAAATTGAGAAGAATGTTTGCTTTCAGAAATGTGGAGGTTAGTCAAAACTGAAAGGAAAATATATATGACTACAATAAATAAGTTACATTTTATAAGTCAAAGTTTGGGTTTTTAAGAATATGTAGCAAAATGAGTATAGCTGAGAATGTTGACAACGATGACTTACATACATTAAAAGGTAAGATAAGAAATGAATGCATATGTGGGAAATTGAGACGGTTTTAGTTGACGATAAGAGATCTGAGATGTTTGGAGTGTGGAACGAAAGTAAATGGATGCACCAGTTAGGATTGATAGGATAGTTATTAAAGTAGCTAGTAAAACTAGGGGCAGACCTAAAAGAGCTTGGCCCTTAATGAACATGGTAGAATATAATGAATCATGTAGTCACCGAAACTATTCGATAAAGGCTTTGTTATTGTTGTTCTAAGATACATAATCATCATGTATTATATTAGAAGGTATAAATTGACTCTATAATTAATCAATTTCTAAAGTAAGATAGTGAGAAGACCTAGGGATAGTTTGGTTCCCGTTTGAAATAGTTTGTCAATTCGGTAAACATCTTGATTAAAACGGCAAAAGATATTTGTTTGGTTCTCGAGGTTTGTCGTCTTGGCCATACAAAATGGCCGAAAATGGCAAACACCAAAAGGCCGCGGAGGCACCAGTTATCATTTGCTATTTGAAATGAAACTTTTTCCGTTTCAAGTGGGAAGCAAATTGGCCCTTGGTGAATTAGGGAGGTTCAAGTAAGCTGTCAGTTAGGCTTTCCCACCCCACCCAAAAAGGATAATATCTACTTCCATTGTAGCTTAGACAAAATATCCAATTTCCTTTTATATATAAATCCATAGTTAATGGAAGTCTTTAACGATTAGGGCTAATTTATCACTTTCACACCACCCCAGAAGCCAATCTCCTTCCATCGTACACTACAGCTTAGACAAAATATCCAAGTTCCTTTTGAACAATATGCAAAATCCATAGTTAATGGAAGTCTTAAATAGTTAAGGTTGTGATGACACTTTTCGAAGTCCAACTAATCAAAAGATTCAAAACTTCCCAAGACCAATATTCATGGCCTAACATCAGGTTGGCATTGGATAACTGGCCTAGTTCTGCATATCTAGCAAACCTAATCTCACTCCCGCCAATTCTTATAACACCAAACTGAAATATGTTAGTTCTTTCCCGCCAATTCTTATGACACAAAACTGAAATATGTTCATCCTTCGCATATCAAAGAACTATTAAGTGATTAAGGATAGTTAGTGCTTCGATTATCAACTATTAAATGATTAACAAATAAATGTCATAGAGAACCTTGCTTGGAATATCATGTGATAGGAAATGTGTTGATAGTACAACCAATAGCATAGAAAAACAATGATATTAAATGGTCAACCAACTTTCTATTGTATCCCGGAATTTCAATTTCTAAGCAAGTTGGACTTTATATCAACATGGATTATGTCATGTAGCAACATTATATCCAAATTTCTATATACCCCCATAGAATCAAGTTATAGTGAATGAAAAATTATGAAACCTTGTTCATACAAATTAAAAAATACCTCCAGATTAGTGAGAGAATCCATCAATGTAGCATAACCCACGCGCTTGTCGTCGAATGCTGAAAATTCAGAATTATTCATAAACATTAGTAGCTTTACTATAAAGAAAATCCACAAAGTAATTGTATTAAAAGCCATTTTCAGTCAGCCAGTTTGTACAAATCATAATTCGATGTTAATAATTGATTCCATCTGCCAAATAAACTCACATTAAGAAACATAAGTTTAAGTTTACAACAAAAAAGAGGAAGAAAATTATACCATTGGTCCATTTAAGAACTATTTATGTTTTTTAATGCAAGCAAAACTAAGGATTGCCTATGGTTCAGTCAAAAAGAGAGTTAAAGGTACTAAAGTGTACTTGCATGTAATATATTCTCAAAAGAAGTAAGCGTATGTTCACAAGTTACTAATGTGTACTTACATATAATATATTCCATAAATATAAGGAAAAACTTAATGGCATAACAATCAAGTCAACTTTCTAACAAATATTCAAAGAAGGCGAACAAAATAATGTGAGAAGTAAAAGAAGTTCAAAGGTAAGAAAAATGTCTATAGCCTAACCAAAACTACCAAACTAAGAAACAAAAAGACGGCAAAATCGATTCATATCAATAGTGTTCACAGTCAAAAAGACCGCATATAGTATCGTGTGATGATGTCAAAAATTCATGTTCGTGCAACAGAAGTATCAATTAAGGTTGTAAATTTGTAATACCTGTGACAATAGTAGGTCCTCGGAAGTATGCTGAAGGCATGCGATTCTTGGGAGACGACCTGTGTTTGCGTTCTTCGTACACTCTATATTGACAAAAAGATGTACGCAAGTTAATTCCCAATAACCTACCTTTCTCACACAATTGAAAATAGAAATAAAATATAGTCAAAAGACAGAAAGATAAAGCATCACCTTTGACAAACTTGCACATTATAATCCTCCTCAGACAGAAGGAAAATTCTACTCTTCGTGTCATTCATCAGACCTCTCCATAATCCAGATTGCAAATCATAAGTGATCTTAGAAAATTTGACCCAGAAGGGACCACTTTGGAAGCGGTTCATATCTTCAGAGGGTTTAGGAATATTTATCCTCAAGATTGTTCCTTCACGTGGAAATGTACATATTACTTCTCTCCCAAGAGGCAGCACATCAAGATACAACGGTGATGGTTGATCCTTTTCCATGTCCAGACTGTACTCATAAAGGACAAATTAAATTGGTATATGTTTTTCCTCGAGCACTAAAAAATAAATTAGGGTAACGTTTAATGGAATATAACCAATAATTGACACATAAATATATGATACTAACTCAGAATGAAAAGCTGCAGGAGGAGCATCCGTTCCATCCCATACGTAGAGCATCATCACATCATTAGAAATTTCATTCATATGAAAAACCTTCATCATGATGGGAAAAAAAGATGTCCTTCAATTTGTTTTCCAATTGCATATTAATGATTTTGTTAAAGGCATATTTAGGACAATGACTTACCTTGCATACCAAATCAAACGTTTTACCAGTCGCAATGCTGTTTATCATCCTGAGGTTCTCAGTTAAACCTTAAAAAGAAAAGATATTTATTAGATGTAACAATGAAAGTATCACAAGTAATAGACAATATATTATTTAATTTGGGATTTGCCTAAAGTTTGGCTGGATGGAGTCCATCTGCTGACAAGAAAATGTATATTTCCATGAATTAGGTATAAACCAACATGTCAAGGTCATATTTAGAGGTTTACCTAGTATAATGATAAAACATTTCATTAATATTGATGCTTGCTCGATTAATATGAATTCTAAGTTAAATCTTAAGAACAAATGATATTGATTAGACTTGACATTGCAAATATCATAAGTGACAAAAGGAATATAAACTTAAATCTTATTGTATTAGTTACATTGGAAGCACATTCCATTACGAAAAGAACGACGATTCATGTAGGAGATGAACAATTTGCTCAAGGAGATCAATCAGACACAATAAAAAAAAATCATTAGTAATATTGACAATGTTTCCCCTTATTTGGTAAAACAAGGGATAAGTAGAAGCGGAATAAATTAAAGGATTATGCTGATGTGGTGTATTTGTAGATATATGGTATATAAGGCCATCTCCAATGGGGGTTTCTATCTTCCCTATTTCTATGGAAGAAATCCATTCTAGAAAAAACTTCTCCCAATGGTGATTTCTATCACCATTTCTATCCTAGGTGGCAATGATGTAGGATGGAAACTTTCTAGGAGGGTTTCTACATGTAGAAACTCTCATAGAAATTCTCCTATCTCTCATGACAATTATAATTGGGCCTCACACCATTAAATTGGTCCTTTTACTATGTGACACATAGGATAGAAATGGAGAACCATTTGAGAGCATTTTTGCATGTCTACAATTTCTATGTAGAAACTCTTCCAACTAGGATAGAAATCTCCTTAAAGTACAATGCCAAGTAGGATAAGAACTCAATTTTAGAAATCACCATTGGAGATGGTCTAACTACCAAATTACTACCAATCAAGCACAATGAACTCATTGGTAATTTTTCACTATTTGGTAAGACATAAATTAAATAGCGAAAGAAGTTAAAAGATTCTGCTGGTATGGATAGTTCTATGCTATGTTGCAGAGATAGAGATTTGATACGACATGTTTCCAACAGGACGACAAGGATTCAGCACCTGTTTTGGCGTGTCCTAATGTATTTCGGAGTGTCTGCACCTATGTTGGCGTGCCCTAGTGTATTTCGGAGTGTATGTGGCATGTCTGGTGCGCGTCCGGTTCGACATGACACAGACACGACATGTATGGATTTATGGAGTGTCTACATTCTTAGGTTTTATGATATATGTAACTACGCATAAGAATAAATAGTAAAAAAATTCCGTCTACAAATTTAACAAGAAGGCGTAACTAGCTAAGGCAAGAAGAAGATTTCCATCAATAATGCAACCAATGTCGAAATACACATAACTTCAAAATATTAAAGTTACATAATAATAGATGCTACTATATAAAAAAAATGAGCTTAATTCTTTTTGGATCACAAAGAACCTGATGCAAATGGATACCCAATTGACAATGACCTCAGCTTTGGTATCCTTTCGTTTGCACGAGTAGGAACATTGACATTTGTATTGGTAGCATAAGGATCAAAGGTACCATTGCCATCACCACTGAATAGTGAGTATGTAGTATGCCTCTTCTTGAAAAAGCAGAACATTTGCCTATCAGAATCCTTCATCTGCCAAAGACATGCTTGCAAATTATAAAAACTATCATAAACCGAAGTATTATAGACAACGCAAACAAGAAAAAACCTCTCGAGCTCACAACAACGAAGCCTTTATCCCAAAGTTTCAGCGTCGGCAAATAACCTCTAGATATCATAAAACATTAAATATGCAAAAAAAAAGGAACATGGGACTATTTGTTGAAATTCAGAACTAAAGTTTTTTTTTTTTTGCACTCGCATTGAAATAAGTAATCAATCTTGTTGTATGGCTAGCTTAGTACTAGCTCACTACTAGCAAATGACATGTGGCGGAAAGCGGTAACCAAGTTTACAGGTTTAACTGGTTAACATTAACATTAATATTAAAATTAACCAAAAAAAATTAATTACCCAAAAAATTAATTGTTAATGTTAATGCTAATGCTAATTTAATTTAATGTTAATATTAATTTTAATGTTAATATTAATATTAATATTAATATTAATATTAATATTAATATTAATTTGAAGTTAATATTAATTTTAGTATTAGTTTTAATGTTAATGTTAATGCTAAATTTAATTTAATGTGATATTAATTTTAATGTTAATGTTAAAATTAATATTAATGTTAATTCTAATATTAATGTTAATGTTAATTTTAATATTAATGTCAATGTTAACCAGCTAAACCTGTAAACTTAGTTACCTCACCCCACCACATCAGCATTTGCTAGTAGTGAGCTAGTACTAAGCTAGCCATACAGCAATTTCGACGAAAGAAATGGTGGGAAATACGAAGGGGGCCTGGTGCGTACCTGAGCATCAAAAAGACATATGATGTCGCCGACGGATCTTACATTTGGAAGGTCCCGGGCCTCCGCGGCGAAGAAAACCATGGTAAGCGGCGAATCCGGACACGAGTTGTCGATAAGCTTCAACACCCGACAATAATCTGCAAATACCAACCAACCATCATAAACCCTAACCCTAACCCTAACCCTAACCCTATAAGAAGAAGAAGAAGAGAGGAAGGGTGACCTGTTCCTCCGTTGTTGGCATGAAAGGAGAAGCTGATTGCTGTGATCTTGCAGAAGAGACTGACTTTCATCGGTCCGTTCTCAAGGAAGAGATCTCTCGCTTTATTAATGGAGATGATAGTGTGACTACTGTGCTGCGTCGACATTCTTCGCTTCTTCTGTGCAGTGCAGAGTGCAGAGTGCAGACACTCTCCTCTGAAGGAGCCAGGGAGGTGACGCCGCTATGGAACTGCTCTGCTCTGCTCTGAAGGAGGAGAGTTGCAGTCACCCAGCCGACTCTCCGGAAGCAGCGGATGGCGCCAAGGGCGCACAACCGGCAGAGTGCGCGAGGCGCGCAAGCTGCGAATGGCGCCGAGGGCGCGCCAGTCAAGCAGGCGGCACGAAACGCGAAGCGCGCGTGGAATGCGCGAGGCGTGAGGAGGCGCAGTTGGCACGCGGGGCCATCCCTACCAGCAAACTTTAGCCATGGAGTTTTTAAAACCTCCAATGTCCATGACTTGGACTCAGGGCCTGCCCGGAGAATTGGATTGCCCTATCCTGGAGCTAATTTTGGTTGCCCCTTAATCTTTGTTATAGCCAGTCCCGCCCTGACCTTTTGTGCAATAATGTTGAGCCTGGAAGGTTGCCCTAGCAGAGGGGTTTGTCCAAGTCCCAAGGCTTGTCCGGCTTACCCCCTTGGACTATAGGACTCGGATTTGGCAAAACAAAGGTCAAAACCGAATGAAATTGAATTCTCTACAACATGGAATAAGTAATTTTCGAAAAAGAGCAAGTTTGATAGATCAAAACCATAAAAACTCATAAATCCTAGTTTTTAGAACATAGATCTACTCAAAAATAGTCATCAAAACCAAAAGTACCAAGTACTAAGACCATCTCCAATGGTGATTTCTAAAATTGAGTTCTTATCCTACTTGTCATTGTACTTTAAGGAGATTTCTATCCTAGTTGGAAGAGTTTCTACATAGAAATTGTAGACATACAAAAATGCTCTCGGTTCTCTATTTCTATCCTATGTGTCACATAGTAAAAGAATCAATTTAATGGTGTGAGACCCAATAATAAGACCATCTCCAATGGTGATTTCTAAAATTGAGTTCTTATCCTACTTGGCATTGTACTTTAAGGAGATTTCTATCCTAGTTGGAAGAGTTTCTACATAGAAATTATAAACATACAAAAATACTCTCCAATGGTTCTTCATTTCTATCCTATGTGTCACATAGTAAAAGGACCAATTTAATAGTGTGGGACCCAATAATAATTGTCATGAGAGATAGGAGAATTTTTATAAGAGTTTCTACATGTAGAAACCCTCCTAGAAAGTTTCTATCCTACATCATTGCCACCTAGGATAGAAATGATGATAGAAATCACCATTGAGAGAAATTTTTTCTAAAATGGATTTCTTCCATAGAAATAGGGAAGATAGAAATCCCCATTGGAGATGGTCTAATTGTCATGAGATAGAGGAGAATTTCTATGAGAGTTTCTATATGTAGAAACCCTCCTAGAAAGTTTTCATCCTACATCATTGCCACCTATGATAGAAATGGTGATAGAAATCACCATTAGGAGAAGTTTTTTCTAAAATGGATTTCTTCCATAGAAATAGGGAACATAGAAACCCCCATTGGAGATGGTCTAAACTCGTAGGGACTGCTTGGCAATGGTAGGGGTAGCGGTTATGAGGTATTTTTAGAGTATCGATTATGAGCGGTTATGAGGGGTCCGATTTTGGATGGTTTTTAAGTAGCGGCTTTTAAACCAGTCCAATCCATGCTTGATAATTCACTAACGAGCGGTTCTGAAAGTTTTCTACACGAATAAATTAAATAGGGAAGGGTATCAGTAGTTATATTTATATATATTTTTGTGAGGATATAAATGAAATAAAAATAGAGCCGCTCAAAATCTACCGATTTTGGGTGTTTATAAAGCCACCCAAAAATACATTACACCGATTTTGGGGGGGTTTTTAGCCGACCAAAACCGGTGCATCAAAAAAATTAACAAGCAGGGGTTTCATAAACAGTTGGTTCAAAAATACTCTAAAACCGGTAAAAACACCATTACCAAGCAGACCCGTAGTGAATAGAGAGTAGATCATTATACACAAATAATATCAAAGAAAAATCAAGAAATTAAAAAATTGTAAGAATCTCTCCATTGTGCAAGGTGTACTTGCCTAAGGAAATAGGTTTGTGGAAAAAAAAAAGGAAAAGAAAAGTGAATGAGGAGAGAGAGAGGAAGATAATATATATAGTAAGGGTGTGGTTTGTCATTAAAAAAATTCCTAATCCTAAGCATGCTCTAACCATTCACTAATGACATATTTTAAATACTATATACAACTAATAAAACAATAAATTAAAAGGTGCACAAGTACAGGTACTAGATACCGTGTACAAGAATCGAGAAATAAAATACGTATATCAGGAACAAGAAGTGACATTATGCGTTAATAATGGTTTAGCTATATGGCTCGGGTACGATGTGATTTGAAGATTCTTATACATAAGCATTACTGGGATACCCCAGGCTAATCACAGAAAGTCGTTGGACTGTTTGACCGCTTGTAAACTGACTTGCTTGTGTATTTCCTTCTATTAGTAGCCGAGGAGCATGGACTGTCGTGGTGCATGGTGCAACCCATATTGTCCTTGTTTGGTTGTTGGGTTGGGTTATTGTACTACGAAAGGCTATGGTCCGAAGTTGCAAAACAGAAGCCAATAAACTGACTATGGTTATATAATGTATTTTATCTCGACACGATATTGACACCCTTTATCCTTATTTGGTTGTAAGGGCATCGTACGGTCTCGATGATATAGTATAAGCCTAGCTATAATCCTTGGCCAGGTCTACTTGTTACTCTGGATTTGTCTCTTTCATTTGTGCTCCCTTGTGGTACTTGCTATTTGGGGATGACTCCACTGGTTTTGTTTGGCTAGATCTCGTAGCAACGTCTGAGGATCCAGCTTTCTTTTCGAAGATGGTGCATACTAGAAGTATGGCCGTCGGAGGACTCGAGTGTGTTTTTTCTCCACCACTATGATATCTTTAATTTTTTACTTGGCGTTTGGCCACCGGCACATGTTTAGCCGGCTATTCTGGACATTAGTTTTATTTTACATAATTGTAATTAAATTAGACTACAGCTGACTATGGTTATGTACTGTTGACTCTGCGAGCTAGCTAGTTCTGATGATCATTTTGATGAAGCGTCGGGGACGCCTTACTGCTTTATCTTATATGATCTTTAATTACTGATTCTTGCTTGAATGATTGAGAAATAGTTGTTCAGTGAGACCCCCAAGTCTAGCGACAATCGTGATCGCCGTATGACATCTTCGTACCTTATACGGGGTAGCTGGCCATGTCCGTCTCCGTATTACGGTACTGGGTGTGACACAGGCCCCTACAACCGTTCGAGGAACCAAACATTGTGTACAAATTGTCCTTGACCACGTATGCACTTAGCTATTAAACATATAACATGCATGATAACATAAAACTTGAAATAACTATGTAACACATTCTCTTTTCTACTACCACAGTTCTCAATTAATCGCTCCCACGTCCATTCTTCTCAATCCAGTGATTTATACCTTAGCGATTCAGCGGTCCCAAATCTTTTCTATATTTCCATTCATTTAATAACATACTCCACACAATAACAAAACAACGACGCTATATTCTACATTATAATTAACATAACAAAACCATATTCATGTCTATAATAGTAGTACAAAATTCATGTCCATAACAGCAGTACAATAATCTATGTCTACAACATCAGTACAATCATCCACGTTTCTCTATAGCAAGTTGGCAACAAAAATATTGCTCTTTTTTTTGGGTTCTTTTTATTTAGAATTAACAATCTCCTGGTATATAGAACAAAGATGAACAATAATTATGAAGGCAGAAAAGAGAAAATCAAAACCACTCAAGAATTGATTTCGTTCCGAACACATATTTCTAACTAATTACTCTTTATGAATCCCAAGTCCAATCAAACTTTTCGAACCCACAAATCAGCGCAATGCGTACGGGGGTTAAAATGTTAGAGCATCTCCAACCCTATTATGGGTTTAGAAAAAATGGTTGCCACATAGGAGTGACAAGCTTTTTTTTTTCTTTCAAAATTACTTCTCCAATGCAAATGTGAAATTAAGTATAGAGTTGACATGGCAATGACATGACAAGAACAATGTAAAATTGGTTGTCTAGATCTAGACAATGCGCTTCACAATGGCTTTATGTCCACATCATCAATTATGAATAAAAATATATGTAAAAAAGAAGAAGAGTAAAAGTTGTCTTAGAAGTTGTAAAAAAATATTTTGCATGTCTTCTCAATACTTTTGCATTGGAGAAGGTTTTTCAAACTTATTGTCTTTTGCGAGTATAATCTTGACATCTATACAAGACATTGTCTTGTGTCCCATGCCACCTATAAGATTCACAACACAAAATAAGACAATAAGGTTGGAGGATGCTCCAATATAAGAGCATCTCCAACCCTATTGTCTTATTTTGTCTTGTGAATCTTAGGTGACATGGGACACAAGACAATGTCTTTTATAGGTGGCAAAATTATATTCATAGAAGGCAATGAGTTTGAAAAGTCTTCTCAAATGCAAAAGTATTGAGAAGACATGTAAAATATTTTTTTACAGCTTCCAAGACAATTTCTTCTTCTTCTTCTTCTTCTTCTTCTTCTTCTTCTTTTATATATATATTTTTTATTCATAATTGATGATATGAACATAAAGTCATTGTGAAGTGTATTGTCTAGATCTAGACAACCAAGTTTACATTGTCCTTGCCATGTCAACTTCATACTTTGTTTCACATTTGCATTGGATAAATACTTTTGAAATTTTTTTTGTCATTCCTAAGTGGCAACCTTTTGTTTCCAAAATTACAATAGGGTCGGAGATGCTCTAAGAGCATCTCCAACCCTATTGTGAGTTTAGAAAAAATGGTTGCCACATAGGAATGACAAACTTTCATTCCAAAAATTCTTCTCCAATGCTAATGTAGAATAAAACATGAAGTTGACATGACAATGACATAGCAAGGACAATGTGTAGTTGGTTGTCTAGATCCAGACAATGCACTTCACAATGACTTTGTCTCCACATCATCAATTATGAATAGGAATATTTATAAAAAAGTTGAAGAAGTGGAGGAGTTGCATTGGAAGTTGGGAAAAATACTTTTTATTGTCTTCTCAATACTTTTGCATTAGAGAGAGTTTTTCTATCTCATTGTCTTTTGAGATATAGTTTTGCCACATAAACAAGACATTGTCTTGTGGCTCATGCCACATAGGAGCCACCTAAGACTCACAAAACTTAGAGCATCTCCAACCCTATTGTGAGTTTGAAAAAAATGGTTGCCACATAGGAATGACAACCATTTTTTCCAAAAGTACTTCTCCAATGCAAATGTGAAATAAAGTGTGGAGTTGACATGGCAAAGACAATGTGAAGTTGGTTGTCTAGATCTAGACAATGCACTTCACAATGTCTTTATGTCAATATCATCATTTGTGAATAAAAATATTTATAAAAAGAAGTAGAAGAGTAAAAGTTGTCTTGAAAGTTGTAAAAAATTACTTTTTATTATCTTCTCAATACTTTTGCATTGGAGATGACTTTTTAAACTCATTGTCATTTGTGAATATAATCTTGTCATCTATACAAGATATTGTCTTGTGTCTCATGTCACATAGGATTCACAACACAAAACAAGACAATGGGGTTGGAGACGCTCTTAACAAGACAATAGGGTTGGAGAAGACTAGCCCATTCCGAAATAATGACGTGGCATGAAATTAAGCTGAGAGCGTGGAATAATTCGCGCCACTTCTACGGTTCTACCCCCTTTAAAACGTTTCATTCGTCCACCGAATTAAATCAGTTCCCCAAATAGAAAATTCTCCGACCGAGTTATTCCGGTCCTTCCCCATGGCGAATGTACGGCGAGCTCTCCTCCGCCTCCACCAAACCCTAACCCTAGCTCCGTCTGGATCTCGAGGACACATCCACAGGCATTCACCCAAACCCTAGGCGTTCTCTCTCTCTATAAGGTTTTTTGTTTGTTTCTGATTTGATTTTTGTTTGTTCCAGATCGCAAATTGGACAGATTTCTCGTTTTTGTTCGATCGAAACGGATCTAAGCGACGAGGAAAGCAATCGTCGTTTGTATAACAGGTCTGGATCTCTATGCTGTACGAACTTGACACGGTGGCACCGACGCGGTGGTGATCTTGGCACATCGGAGTGTACTTTTGGAGTGTCCATGTCGTTCCGACGCGGTGCACACGGACACGGCAACGATATGTTGCATGGGCACGGATATGACGCGATTAGGACACAACGACACACAAAGCTATCGAGTTTGGGATGCCCTAGTGTATTTTGGAACTTTTGTGTCGTGTGCGACATGGACACGGAGCCAATATGTTACACGGCCACTAATATGACACGGCGACACAACACCATCCGGGTGACACAGACACTATTCATTTTGGTACGTTCTAGTGTATTTTGGAATGTTCAACGCGTCTATGACATCTACACGACATGGATCGATATGTTGCACAGACACTAACATTATGCAACATAGACACGATGACACAGCTACTGTTTCCTCTTCCCCAAGTCCTCACCCAGCGGTGCGGCCATCCCAGCCCTGAGCCGGTGAGCCTTAGGCGCTTAAGCTTTGAGAATTCTCTTCTCCACTCCACTCTTCTTTAGTGGATTCGTCTTCTCCGCGGCTAGTTTCGTCCATCTTTCTTGGATCCGTTCATATGGCCTGGAGTGGAAAAAGATCTATTTGTCGGTACTTCTTCTCCAGTCCAGTTCTCTTGTAACATAGATCTCCAGAAGAAGCAAGATCTAAACTTAGATCTATGGCTTTAGACCTTTGTTATTTTTTTTCCAGTCAAGTTCTCTTCTAAACAAGATCTAAAATTATATTTTTGTTTGTTAATGTTGTATTGATTTTTATTTTGCACGGGATATAAAAGTTAATGGAAGCAGAACATCACAGGGAACATGCATCATTTGAGCATATTTGACGGACGACTATGCTATTCTGAATAATTACTTCTTCCATCGGAACTTAATAAGTAGCTCAGCACTTTCATTTTCAAGTTGCTTCCTTGCTTGCCTAGGCTATCAAGAGAATATAATGTAAATTTTGAGGCATGTAAGTAGTGTCAAATCTGCACTCTGCAGAGTCTGCAATATGCAATATTATAATTTTTTGGTATAAATTTTGACTGTTATTTTTGGTTTTTTTTGGATGGTCCAGCCCACTTGGGCCCAAGAAACCGAACCGACCGATAACCGAACCGGTTTAATTTGGTTCGGTTTGGTTCGGTTTTATGAGTGACCGTTCGGTTTTTGGTTTGGGTAAATTCGGTTTTTGGCTAATTCGGTTTTTACTAATCCGGTTTGGTTTGAACCGAACCGAACCGTTGCTCACCTCTATTTGTGCTTCCTTGGTTATGCTTGGATTGAGGGTTAAGAGGGTTAAGCGAGGGAAAGTTAAGTGAGGGGAAATAAAAACCATGCTTGGTTTGAGGGTGAAAAATTAGGAAGGGATTATAGAGGGTTAAGTGGGGGGTTTGTTTAACCCTCTTTTGTCTATTTTTTTAACCTCCTAAATCGGAGGTTTAACGAGGGGGATTGAGGAGTTTTGTTTAAAGAGTCATAAATACCCTTATTTGTCATATAAAATATTATGACTTTTTTTCTTTATTTTAACAAGTTTTAATCAAAATTTCAATCAAATTTAATTTTATGACATACGTAATAAGGGTATTTTGGTAACTTTTAAATTTTATTAATCCTCCTCTAACTCAAAACCTTCAATCCAAGCAAGAGTTGTTAAACACACCTCACTTAACTCTCCCTCTAATCTAATCAAGGTTATATGCGTTGACTCTATTCCCCCTTAACTCCCCCTCACTTAACCCTACTTAACTCTACTCAATTTTTTCCCCTCAATCTAAGCAGACCCTGACTGAATGTACTTTATTTCTTTATTCTTTGATTTTTTTCGTGATTAATTTTGTGGTATAGAGCCCTAAAAGGTTATACTATGTTTGTTGGATATGAAGGTTGTTGTATAGAAGCAGACAGAGGGGATTTCTTGAACTGGATTTGGTTTTAGGGAATTGGGTGGAGGAGAACATTCGCTCCATGGACGAACACAGAATTAAGGCCCTTGTTGATGTTCTTGACCTGGTAAAATTTTGCCCCTGATTTTCTTCTATTTTGAGTGATCTTGATTTTTCATCATTTTTAATTTATTTAGGTACTATGGATTTTTTTTATTGTTAAAATACGCTTGCTGAATATTTTTTCCCTTCAAAATTGTAGTTTTGAAAAATATTGCTAAATTAGAATACTTTCCAAAGTTCTGTTCTGAAAACATGATTTTAACTAGAAAAATCTTGTCTCGAGAACATGACATGATGAAAGAAAACCCGTCTTTTGAAAATACAACTTTAACTAACAAAATCGTGTTTCCAAAAGTGATCTGTTTTGTTATATTCGCCTTCTTTTCAAAAGGAGACTTTTATTTCGGTAATATTATTTAAAAAATACCATCTAGGAATTTTGAAAATATCTTTATCTTTATTTTACTCAAATATTCTAGTTACTAACTATGACTACTTATTTCTAGTCTCTTATTCTTTTGCTCAAGTTAGCATCTTGTTTAGCTTCTCCTACTGAAAGAGAAATGTACTCTGTTACAGTGAGCTCATACATTTGATGGTTACATTAGGTGGAAGGGATACTTGCTAGTCTTTTGAGCAATTACAGAGCTATTTACATGCGAACCATCGAAGTCAAATTTAAAATTGTCGCACAAAACTTTGCAATAGAAGCCGTAAACTATAGGAAAATTTGACCTAGGGAATCGACCAGAAAATATAACAGACGCAAACTTGCATATATATATATATATATATATATATATATATAATATACTGTTCAAGTTATATTTTCCAGCACATATCCACAATGCAGAATTTTGGGAAGTTGGGAGGCTTTGAAGAAATAATTATGTTTAGACTACACTATGTTGCAAATGAACTAATGTGGGTGAGGATCACTGGAGAAGAAAGAAGCAACTCTGGAAGTTGAAGCTTGCTGCAAAGGTAACCAATCATTTATTTAGCTCTCCTAAGTTAAAAGAGAAATTAGTTAGAGAAAACTGCTCTCGGCAATCCTCACTAGTCTCAGCCAAATAGCATGATGCGGATAGGATTTGAAGCAAGAAAACCTTATAGCCAACACATAAAGGCTTAAGAAACCTAACCAATTCTTTATCTTGTGCATTTGGTGGCTCTACAGGTAGATCTGAATTCCTAATTAGCCAACCTAGGCTATCTAGACCTGAACATTTGGGAACTTCTTAATATAGTCAGATTTTCAGTACTCTTATTTCGACATAATCCCAAATACATAACCACAATTTATTTCATAGTTCATGTTGACGTAGGCTGCATTCCTGATAGAACTCTTTAGTTCTTGTGATTTCCCCTTGCCTCTAGATCTATGTTTAACTATACGAAACAGCACAATATACACATGGAGTCATGGACACGGACATAGCAGCCATTCTACTGTGTCTTAGGTATTTTGGAGTGCTTGTGTTTGCCAATACATGTTCTACACGGATGTGACACCAGTTTGTGAGTGTCTGTGCTTCCTATCTCTAGATTGAACAATAATTCACCTCGATAGAGGTATGCTAAGCTGGTGTCACATTTGTTTTACAGTTTCCTTAAGAACTAATTAAGCAAGTAACTGAGAAGCTTGTCTGCGACATTCTGTCTCAACAATGACTCTTGCGATTGAAGGAAATCTTTGTTGGTAAGCCAGGGGATGTAAACCCAATCATATTTGGTATTCTTTGTTGCTCAGGCGATATGCTTGTTTCCATCGACAATGTAACTTTACAACAAAGGTTGGGAAACCAAGTGGTTGAGGTTGTTGGTATTTGGGTGTGGGTGGGTGGGTGGGTGGGGGGGGGGGGGGGGGGGGGGGGGGGAGTAGTCAAAGTCTGGCCTTATTCTCAAAAAAACAGTGTTGACTTTGCAAGTAGTGTGTGTGTGTGTTTAGATTGCAATCCATTTATGCCTTATAATTGATAGTTGGTATTGGTGAATTTATAACCAATATTAGTATGGTCACAGGCCTCATGGCTTCGTAAACCTGGTGTTTTGTCTTAATATCTGATACATTCACTTTCATTTATTTCCGATTATGTGAAATTACCTTCATGTAGTATGTAACTTCCCATATATTTTAGTCTCATTTCCTGTTTTCCATGCTTTCCCTTAGTAATTGTTATTCTTTTCTGAAAACTATTTATTCTATCAATTAACCATTGTTGATGTAGACTGAGTAGCAGATTGTTGTCTATTATTACTGTTAAAGAGTAGATTAGTTATCTTTATGTTACGCATTTATGGCTATCTAGGGCTAGTGATGTCATTTCCCATGCTTTGTAGTTCTATAAATATTGGCCAAGAACCCTAATAAAAATTTATACATTCTAGTCACAATATAGCCTCCACTTTCAACAATTACCGATAATCGTTATGTTTCTTTTTAATTGGCTCTAATCATATTTTCAGGAGAATCCAGATTTATGGAAGTGGCTCACTGGCCAGGAGCAACCACCAGATGCAGTGAATAATAATCCTGTATAGTATTCTAACACTAAGCATTTATTCTTCTGCTGCTATTAATCATCTATTATTTAATTTACCGATCACTCTGATCAGGTCTTTGCAGCAGTGCGATCGAAAGTCATGGAAAATCTGAATCATGCTGCTCCAGAGACTCGTGCTAAGCCAGGCCAACCATGGGTAAGAGGCTGGGATGATAAGAGAGGACAGGAAGGTGGGCCTAAGTTTGGCAACCAGTGATTGCTACATACTACAAGTCTTATACAAAAAGACTTCATGGTGCATCGACCATGACTTGATACAATGTGTTTGGATTTTATGGCCGCACAACATGAATAAGTTGTTACTATGAAATTGTCATTGGACTTCTGTAAGAAATAAGTTAATGGTCCTCTGCCTGTAGATGGATCGAGCAGAAGGATTGCTGTATTCAAACTTGCATCATGTGATTTTTTATGTTGTTGCAATAAAAACTTAACTATATGCGAGACACACATTTATGTTATTGCAATGAAAATATATGTTATCTAGATTAAACCCGCCTCTTTATGGCTGTAGCATGAGTTGCGATTATATATTGGGAATATTTCTGCATTTGAGATCTGGAGAGTGCTTGGCAATGTCTCTGCATTCACCTGATACTTTTCCCATCATGCTAATCACTGACAAGAAACTAATAGCTAATATTGTTTCCCTTACTATAGCGTTGCAGATTGAGATTACAGAGATGGAGACCATTAAATGGTTTCAAGCAGAGCTGCAGAGGACGACTTCACAGCTGAATAGTGCATCTCTGCTAAGTTCCCTGCTAAGGTCAGCTCTATTAACTTGTATTGATGAATTCGTACATTGAATTTGCTTTTGACCTTTGTTAGCTTGAGATATGTTTACTTGGATTACTTTCATTATCTGGATCAACCCAATTCCAACCAACAAAACTAACTAAACCAAAACAAGAACAAAAACAAAACAAAAAACTAGAAAAACCCACCAAAAAAGAAGAAAAAACCAACATGTTGTATTTCCGCCAGAGAACTGAAGGAAACTATCTTGTTTCCAAATTTTCTCACTTTTTTCTGTCCTATAAGTATCATGGTTTTAAGTATCGGATGATACCGATCCGATATGGTCGATACCGATACGGTTTTGCATGTCCCGATCCGATACCCGACCGATACTCGACACTGACTGATACCAACACTCACTACATCAAAAGAGGGATTTTCCAACACATTATTTTTTTCCATTGCTAACATTTTTTTGCCGTTACGAATTACCAACGACAAAAAACCGTTAGAAAACAAAAAAACTGTTAGTATAAATAATTAAAAATAAAATTTTATTTTAGTAACACATACTGATTATTTCGTAACACCTAAAGTCGTTAGTAAATTTATAAAGGTGAGTAAAAAAAGGCTAATTATAAGGGCACATCAAAACCTTATCAGGGCTATCCAGGATTGGGGCTAGTCCATATTTGTGGAAAAATTACTAGGGCTATCCCAATTTTCTACTCAAGGGGCTGCCCAAACTCCACACCCCCAAACCCCAAATTCCACTCTCATTTGTAAAATTCACTCTCTCTTCCAAAACCCTAACTTTCTTCCTCCTCCTCCTCCTCTTCTTCTTCTTCACCATTTTCCACTCCCCAAACTATACATCTTATTCTTCATCTTCTTCTCCACAATTTCTCCACTCTAAACCCTAATTTTCTTCTCCATCATTTCCATCAAAACCCTAGTTTTTCTTTCCACAATTTTCATTCTCATCATTTTGATTCCTCACAAATAATGCATGAAAATAAACCATAACATGTTTATTTCATTCTTTCTCACAAAAAATGCATGAAAATAAACCCTAAAATGTATATTTCATTATATTATCAATACTTGCTGTACAACAAGTACATTTCAGGACTGCCACATTTTCTGGCAGTCCTAGAACAATTTCTGGCAGTCATTTCTAGGACTGCCAGAAATTGTGGCAGTCATGTTGTATAGCAAGGTCCTTTCAAGACTGTCACAATTCTTGGCAGTCCTTAATACTTCTAGGACTGCCAAAAATTGTGGCAGTCCTGTTGTACAGCAAGTCCCAAAATTTCTGACAGTCCTCAATACTTCTAGGACTGCCAGAAATTGTGACAGTCCTGATATAAACTTGCTCAACAAATCGATTTCTTCTAGAATTAGGATTTCATCCATAATTTCTTCTATTAATGAAGAAAAATTGATTAATAGATTTGATAACCCAATTTCTTCTACAGCTTGGGTTTCATCCATAAACTAGGACTTGGAGAAAAAATATGAGATATTAGAAGGAGAAGAAAATATGAGATATTAGAAGGAGAAAAAAAATATGAGAATTAGGATTTCATCCATAAACTAGGGTTTTATCCAATTTCTTCTTTCTTCTTTCTTCTTGTTCTTGTTCTTCTTCTTGTGAAGGAGAAGATAGAAAAAATTAAAAGAGTTGTCTTTTATACCTAAGAATTGGATAGTCCTGAGTAAATTTTTCAGTGACAAACTTGTAAATAAATGAAAGTTAAAAATGGACAGTCCCCATCAACTTTTGATGTGCCCTTATAAATAGCCTAAAAAAAGGAAATTATGTCACCATGTGATTTTCACGTGAGATAAAAGTGTTATGGAGGCATAGACTCTCTTTCTCCACCCCGAGCCCTAGAGAGCTTCCATCGTTCTCTCCTCTTCTCCTCTCTACCTTGCTCCCTCGATGGTGTCCTGGCGAAGGCGGCAACCTCCACATGATCCCTAGGTAACCTCCCTTTCTCTCTCTCCTTCGCTATCTTCTTACAATTTTAGGGCCGACTATTCAATTGTCTATCCATTTTAGGGTTTCCTCTCTCAGCGTCGCACAGAAGAAACCTAATGGAAGATCTAGTTTTGATGTGTTTTTTTTTTTTTGGTATTTTGTGTTTTTTGGATGTATGTAGCTCAGATTAAGGTCCACGAGTTGAGGGAAAGTCAAAGGAGGACCTCAAGGTGGAGCTGGTCCTCCTCCCCGTCGCCAAAGTCATCGTCGGATCCCCCCCAAAAGCTTTTTTTATGTGCACATATTCTGAAATGGGTCATTGTTTCTTTTATTGCATAATAGTACAATATGAAGTAAACTATGTCCCTCTTCAAGAGAAAAAAAGTTAAACTATGTGGGCTTAATTCAAATCATGTTGTTAAAGTGTCGATTTCATATAGATTTACTTGGTGGTTCTTGGACTCGGGAGTTCTTTTAGATTCAAATCATTGGAATCACTAAAGTGGTGCTCCAAGCAGACAAGTTAGTTCATATTATTTGGAGTTTTGGTCTCAAGGCTGAAACAATTTCATTTGTTTTAGATGCTTTGGATTGGACAAAGGCATGTTCTTCCACCCTTAAGTACAATGGCCAACATAGCTCCACATTGCAGCGAAGGGGTGATTATCGGGCACCAGGAGGAAATGTGTGATTTGTTCTCAAGAAGATGGGTGTATGATGATGTATCACACCCATTGTACGATGAAGCAGGGTGTCCATACATGTCTGACCAGTTGGCATATACGAAGCATGGCCCCGGATACGGAGTATCAGAA